>ML822563.1:222587-246373 GCA_009831015.1 Picea engelmannii | reverse complement strand
AACCCAAAATGTACCCAAACATGATGAAAGAACATTTGTGCCATTTGTTCAGCTGTAACCTGCTTCTTACAAGGAATCAAAATACACATTTTGCTGAAACGGTCAACCACAACATAAATATAATCATGATTCTTCTTAGACATAGGTAGACCTCCTACAAAGTCCATGTAAATGCTTTCCCAAGGACGAGAAGGAACCAAAAGTGGAGTATACAAACCCAACTTTCTATTTCTAGGCTTGCTTGTAGCACATAAATAACATCCTCTTACATAACTCAAAACACTTTTATTCATTTTAGGCCAATATAAATACCTTTGCAAATTAGCCACTGTCTTGCCTACACCAAAGTGGCCAGCATTAAGAGAAGAATGAGCTTCCCTTATGATGTTGACTCTTTCACCCCGTGGAATACATATCTTGCCAATATTATACAAAATCGTATCATGCACATGGTAATCCAATTCCTCCACTTGGTTAGAATGACACAAAGTTGCATAAACCTCTTTAAAATAATCATTTAAAGCATATTGTTCAACATAGCTCTCATGCATGGTAGAATTATGCATAAGAATAACTGAAGCACTAACAATAGGCCTATAAATCATATCAACAACTTTGTTATAAATTCCTTTCTTATACCTTATAACCAAGTGGAATTGTTGTAGAAAACCCATCCATTTGAAGTGCCTTTCTTGCTGTAGCTTTGTTTGTGATTGTAAGTATTACAATGGTTGGTGATCCATGTGAATGATAGTTTCTTTTCCCAACAAATAATGTTTCCATTTTTTCACACTTTGCACCAATGCATACAATTCCTTATCATAAGTAGGATAGTTAATCACAACACCATTAAAAGTTTTAGAATGAAAACAAATGAGCTTACCATGTTGTAACAAGACTGCTCCCATTGCATAATTGCTTGCATATGTTTGGATCTCAAATGGTTATCTCAAATTAGGAAGTGCAAGAATTGGAGCTGAACTAATCTTCTCCTTCAATGCATCAAATTCTTTTTGTTTCTTGCCTCCCCATTGGAAAACTTGCTTGATGCTTGTCACTGCATATAATGGAGCTGCAATTGAAGAGAAGTTAGCAATAAAATTTCTCCAATATTGGGATACTCACAAAAATATTCTTACCTCTATCACATTGTTGGGCTTGGGCCAATCCAAAATGACTATGACCTTGGAAGGATCAATTTTCAGTTCTCCTCCTCCAACAATATGTCCCAAGTAAACAAGTGAGGTCTTTCCAAACTCACATTTAGACATCTTCAAAAACAATTTTTCTTTCTTTAAGACATCCAAAACTTGCTTTACATGTGTAACATGCTCTTCGTGAGATTTGATAAATATCAAAATGTCATCCAAGTAGACAATCACACAATCATCAAGAAAAGGCCTTAAAACATCATTCGTGACTCATGAATGTATCAGGAGAATTACAAAATCCAAATGACATTACCATCCACTCAAACAAACCTTGCTTTGTTTTGAAAATTGTCTTCCAAGTGTCTCCTTCAACAATCCTAATTTGATGATATCCACTTCTCAAATCCAATGTAGTAAAATACTTAACATCTTTCAATTGATCAAGAAAATCATCAATTCTAGGAAGAGGATAATGATTATTTACCATAATCTTGTTCAAGGCCCTAGAATCTACACACATGCGCCATGTACCATATTTCTTTGGCACTAAAAAAATTGGTGATCCAAATTGCGATGTGCTTGGCATGATGACCCCCTTTTCAAACAACTCTTGGATTTTTTTTTTTTTTTTTAATTTCAGCATTCTCCATGACCGACATCCTGTACATACCAATGTTTGGAAGAAGACAATCTTGCTGAAATTGTATCTCATGTTGGATAGCCCTTTTTGGAGGCAATCCTTTTGGTTCTTGAAACATCTCATCATATTGGTTAACAACCTCATATAAATCAGATTTCAAGTTTTAATCACAACCTTGGAATATTTTTTTTCAACATTGTCTTTGGGTTTGATCCTCAAGAGGACAAAATTCTTACTAGTATTAACTAATCTCTTCATTTGTCCATCATTTACAAGTGACAAATTCAACTTCTTTGTATGTGCTCTAACAATGTACTCAACTCCATTTTTAAACAAATGATACTTGTTATCATGATGATTAAATATGGCTCTCCTATCATATACGTATGGGCTTCCCAACACAATACCACAAATATCCAAAGGAATAACATCAAGCTCTACCTCATCTATAAAATTTGCAGTGATGGAAAATCTAAGTTTACACCTTCTTGTCACATGCAATTTGGCATTGTCACATATACATCCTAGAGGGTATGGTTTAGGATGTGGAGTAGTTTCCAATTTTAGTTTCTTGACAATGTCTTCAGATATGAGGTTTGCTTGAGATCCAATATGAAAAAGAGTATATATCTTGGTATGCTTTGAAATAACCCTTATGTGGAAAAGCTATATTCTTTCTTTTTCATGTTGAGTTACATTTAGGCTACTACTACTTGAAGAACTAGTACTTGCAATAGAATCCTTACCTTGAAAACCCATGGATGTAATCTTTGTTTCATCACCCGAATCAAAACCTAAATCATGTTGTGTAGTTGCAGTAGTCTTTGGTTTCCCCTTATGGCTGAAATTTCTAGGTCTCATTTCAGTATGAAGTTTCCAACAATGGTCTTCATCATGGCCATCCTTTGAACAATGTTTACATGAGAGTTTCTCTCCCACTTTATTTACTAAAGCATTCTTTCTTCCATTTCCCTTGAACTTCTTCTTTCCTTTGTCTCCATGAACGAAAGGATTCTTGCTTCCCTCTTGAGGTTCATTCCTCCCTCTTGCTTCCAAATGAGTTTCCTATACAAACTTCATATAGACTTGTAGGTTTATACATAAGTATTGTGTGCCTCAAGTAGCTATGCAATCCTCCAATATATTTGAGTAAAGTTTCTTGAGAAGATAAATCTATACCCAAAATCAAAGCTCTACTTCTAAATTATTGAGTGTAGCTTTGAAAACTTTGCCCATTAGATTGTCTAAATTTTTTCCAATCCATATTAGATTTCTGCATGTGTTCTAATGGATACAATTGTCTTTTAAGTGAAACAATAAAATAATTCCAAGAGGATAAAAATTTACCATGTTTCTTCACGTCCTCTTGAGTTTTGGCTTCCCACCAAATGAGTGCTGCACTTTCCAATCTTAGAGAAGCAAGATGAATCTTAGTTTCATCATCTTTTATCTTTTGTATCCTACAATACACTTTAATTTGACAAATCCAGTTATCCAATTTCTTATAATTTACCTCCTTTGTACATAAGCAATTCAAGCTTAATATCAAGCTTAAGCAAAGGAGTTTGTAGAGGATTTTTACCATGTTATTTTGGAGAATTTGGAGGTGGTTGTGAAATGGTAGAAGAGGTGGAATATGAAGGTGAAGGAGGTGGAGTATTACCATTCCCTCCATTTCCCTTTGGAGTTTTATCACCACTATATCCATTACCCTTTGGAGGGTTTGATATTTCACCTTGCAATCTTTCATTTCTTTCTTCAAATAAAACTTTCACCATCTTTGTCATATCATAGAAATATTTTCTGAAAGTTTCATCCTCTGAAGTAAGAGTTTCATGACTCTCCTCATGAGCCATACTTGGTGAATATATCCTTGAATCTTGAGGTGATGGTGTATTTATCCTTCTTGACAGTTGAGAACTTGGCTCTACAAGTTGACCTTCTCCTCTTGTGAGCTTCAACATTTTAAGCATTAGAAAACAAACACTTGCAAACAATCAAACCTTCAAAAACCTATGCTCTAATACCAACTTAATCTGAAAATGAAAGGTTTGAGTCTCTTTAATATTGCAAGTGAAATTTATATGTGCTTGGGTAATAGGATCAAGTAACAAACACATAAAGATTAATGAGTTTTTACTTAATAATGAGTAGCATAAATAGTCATAAACAAACATCAAAATAAACACATTAACACAACAAAATGATAAAGGAGTTCACCCCTCTCTTGGGATACATCTCTTGGTCCAACTTCCAATGGATCATTTTCATTAATGCTCAAAGTGTCAAAATTAGTGATTTACAATGCTTAAAATGAGAAATGGATGGATTTGATGACTCCAGAACGTCCAAAAAACCCTAGTTGGGCTCTTCCTGCACTTGGTTTGGCCAAAAACTGAGTTGGAATCACTCCCTGGATTGTTTTTTTAATTCGTTGTTGTCTTTGCTTCTCCAAAACACACCTAGAATGACTGAACCTGGCTTCTGGGCATTTCTCGTGCCTAAACCTAGCACTCACGTGCATCCCACACATTCATGCATTCTTTCAAACATTTAGTGCGATTAGCGGCCCCAAGGGCGGAGGTCATGGTTGCGTGGCCCCCATGTGGTTGGGCATCGACCTGGATTTATGATCCTAGCCTCGCAAATCCATCCACTTCCCACCTTTCATGGTCACATGTGGCGTAAGGTATTGTAATAGGGATAATCGTTGAACGAACATGCCCCAAGTATCATGGTTAGATATTATGGTAAAGGGTCGATCCAAGGGCTAGGGCTTAGCCCCAACCTTTTTCGCATCCACATAAGTTTTTGGGTGACTTTATATACAAGTTTTAAACCATAGGGGTAAGAACCACCATGCGGGCAGGCTGGTATCCTGACCCTTTCCAAGAAGCTTTCCACCTGTCCCCAGAGGTTGCGAGTTCGACCCCCACAGACTCCAACCCAATATTTCATACAATGGAGGGGGTGCCACGTGGAAACCCATGTCTGGGCCACTTGGCACCATAACATTGGCCCATATACACACCACGTGTTGCAGCATGGTTGGTCCATCACATGTGCCACTCACCTACCACATCGACCTCTTCCACGTCATCACTTACCACATCACCGTCTACCACGTGTTAGTACAGATACCTTCCACATGTCCAGTATGACCTTTTGACATCAGCAGTACAAACCTACCACGTCAATAGTATGACCCTACCACGTCAGCACTATACGAATTATACGGTCAAAAATTTCTTTCCTATTTGGCTAAGCGGACAAAACATGATATCTCCCTCATACGACACCCATTTGAACCCATTAAAGTTTCTTTGGGATCGTGAAGATGAGGCCTACGATGTTTCTATTTTGAAGCAATTCCGAGAATTTTGATTTTTGATCATATTTTGATCCCCTGGATTAGATATGCCATCAAAATTGAGCAAAATTTGAAACAAAAGACACGACAATTTGGGTCTGGTTACCCCTCATAGCAGAAGTAGGGCAAGGGAAACCCCAACCTGCATAATAAAGCACAAAGAAAAGATGGGAAACCTCAGGACAACCATTCCAATCCATAATTAAATAAGGACAATGGGATCAAGATGAAGAAAGATACCATGAAGTGGTGCAAATTCTATAAGAACCCCTGGCATACCACTACTGATTGCCGCTCAAAGAAGTCATTGGTGGCTGAGGTAAAATCCCATGAATTAGATGCGGGTTCTGACTATGAGTCAGAACTAGAAAAGGGGATATGGATCATTGACGTATAACCCACTTCCATTGTTGCTACCACTAATATCCAACCCAGTGAACTTGATGAGCCCGAGGAAGGCGAGTGCCTCTTTCATTCAAAGATGTGGGTGAAAGGCACTCCGCTACACTTCATCATTGATAACAATAGCCAGAAGAACCTCATCTCACCAGAGGTCATCAAGTGGCTATCCCTGCCAACAACACTACACCCACATCCATACACCATCGGATGGCTCTGTTAAGGAATTGATCTTCATGTCAACCAATAGTGCCTCCTATCGTATGACATCAAGACATTCAAAGATGAGGTATTGTGTGATGTTTCTCCCCTTGAATTTTGTGATGTTATTTTGGGCCAAACCTATTTATGGAAATTCCATGTTGTATATGAGTCTAGGCCTCACAATTTTATTATTAATTTGAATAGGAAATTGTATAGGATACCCGAGGGAGTCCCACCTAGTGCTATTTCCTTGATCTCTGCCAAGCAATGAAGGAAGGTCATTTCTTAGATCGAGAAGTTTTTATTCTTCATGATTCACTCTTAGAGTGAGAGAAAGGTTGCAACCACATCCATGGCCTCCATGATTGACCTCTCCAAGCAACATAAGCACGTGGATAAGGTCGTGGAAGAATATAAAGACATCTCCTCATCACCTACTGGGGTACCTCTACACTGTCAGGTCAAGCATCCCATCAACCTGACCCTTGGCGCACCACTACCAAATGGGATAGTATATCACCACTCTCTGCTAGAAAATGAGGAGATCAAGTGTTATATCCAAGAAATTCTCAATAAGGGGAACATCCGACCCAACACATCACCTTATGGAAGCCCAATCGTGCTGGTGTAGAAGAAAGACGAGACTTGGCGACTCTACATTATTTACCATTCCCTAAATAAAATCACAGTGATCTTATTAATCAACTCAAGGGGGACAAATACTTTAGTAATATTGATATGAATTTTGGCTACCATTAGGTCCCAATAGAACAAACAAATGTATGGAAAACTGCCTTCAAGTCAAACAAAGGTCTTTTTGAATGGCTGGTCATGCCCTTTGGTTTGAAAAATTCTCCAACAAATTTGGTTAGGATGATGGATGATATCTTGTGGCCTTTCACTAATTATTTTGTGGTGGTTTATCTGGATGAAATCCTTGTCTACAACAAGACTTGGGCATAACACTTGCAACATATTCAATAGGTTCTACACATTCTGCGACAACACAAACTATATGCCAACTTGGAAAAATGCTCCTTCGACATGGACATGGTACGATACCTAGGCTACATTGTTGATGCGCATGGTGTGCATGATGTTTATCTAGCCAAGATACAAGCCATCCGTGATTGGCCATCCCCATCCACGCTCACTGAGCTTCAGAGCTTCTTAGGCCTTGTCTATTTATATCACAGGTTCATGTTGGGATTCTCCCATATTGCATGGGCCCTCAACAAAATAACCAGGGGGTGGTGGTAAAGAAAAATTTGTGTGGGTCCTGTCCCAAAAGAAAGCGTTTGATGACCTGAAGCATCTCTTGTGCTCTGCTCTAGTGATTTCATTACCTAACCTGCAACAACCCTTTAATATTGAGACAGATGCTTCAGACTATGTTGTGGGCACAACCATCACTCAGTACGACCAGCCCATGTCCTATCATAGTGAGACACTGTCAAATGTCGTCCGTAAGTAGCCTACTTATGAAAAATAAACGTAACCCATTGTGTAAGCCTATCGCTAGTGGAGGAATTAAATTCTCGGGAAGGATACAATCATCCACACCAATCATAAGCCGTTGTAGTTCATAGAGACACAAGGAAGATTGTAGAATGACCGCCATCATAAGTGGTCTAGATATTTGCAATAGTTCCACCTCAACATCAAGTATAAAACATGAAGCACCAACCAATATTCATATTTCCTCAGCCGACCTCCAGGTGTGACACTCACCACAATGCTCGATTATTACAAACATGGGACCTCCGGATGGCCCCACCTCTATGAGATAGGTCATGACTTCGTAAACACCTACCAGATGTTGGGCACAAACATAATTGTCACTAATTTCCATCTTCAAGATGACCTGCTATGCTATATGGTACATCTCTGAATTCCATCAAGTGAGCGAGAAAATATTATTTGGGAATCCCACTACAGTCTAGTGGCATGACACTCTGGTGTGGAAAAGACAGTGGTAGTGCTGCAATGACATTTCTACTGGACGAAAATTCGACATGATGTCAACAAGTATATCCATTCTTGCACTACATGCGCTATTTCCAAACCAACCATTAAGAAAAAAAGCATGTACACTTCTCTGCCTACTCCTGACATGCCCTAGGAATCCATATCAATGGACTACATGTCAGGCCTTCCATCCATCAAGTGGGGAAATGATTGTGTTTTTGTCATTGTTGATTGCTTTTCCAAGATGGTGATTCTAGCCGCCTGCAAGACACGCATCATAATGGAGGCCATTACCAAGATATTATTTGAATGAGTGTGGGTACACTTTGGGATCCCATAAACTATTATCTCATATTGGGAAAACCAATTCCTCAACACATTTTGGTTGAGCCTCTCGTCACTGCTAGACACCAAGCTCACCAAGTCCATTGCCTTCCACCCCTAGACGGATGGCCAAACTGAGGTCGTCAAACAGATGATCATGCACATCCTACACATGTACAATTCTAAACACCCCCACACCTAAGATGAGAGTCTTCCCTATATTCAACATAGCTACAACATAGCCATACATATCTCAACCAACCATGTCCCCTTTCCAGTGGGGTTGGGATTTCAACCATTGGGTCCCATGGATGTTGCACTACCCCTTGTGACCACCCAAACATACTCGTCGCATGCGCCAACTAGATCTGACAAAGCCACCTAGTTCATTGAGAGGATCCACTGCATCCACCAATAGGTTCATGATATTTTACATAAGTCCAATTCCGAGTACAAGCAACACCATGATCAACACCGGGTGCCACACCAGTTTTAGGTGGGAGACAAAGTTTGGTTGCACTTTCAGAAATAACACCTTATAGGGCCTCATAATAAGTTTCATCCACTCCATTATAGAGCCTACACCATTAGCAAGACTATGGGTGACAATTCATTTGATCTCAACCTTCCCCCCTTCCTCATCTTGCACCCAATGTTCAATGTGGACCTCCTTCGACCTTATTTTCTACCATTATTGGACACCTCAGAGATAGTAGAACATTGAAACCAATGGAGCTCAAACCTGACTACATGGAATAGTCTTCCACTTATCAGATCATGGAGACGCAGGTCAAGGGAACTGACCAAAAAAGGATCCAACTTTATCAGGTTGTCAAAGCAGGGCAACTCCTACACCAAGGCAAGTGGCTCACCTAGGGCCAAATTCAACAAAAAATTCCTCATATGACGAGGTAAATCAATGAAATGGATACCATTGCTTCCTAAGGGGGAATTATTGATCCAAAAGGATCTTAGTGGCCACCCAACATTTCCAACTGGCTCAAAATAGTTTTTTGACAACTTACTATTTTTAGCAGTTTTTCGGTTCTTGAACTTCCGGGGCCTTTTTGAGGGACTAAACGACGATTTTTCACGATAAATAACCTCAAATAGAACCAAATTCTCTGATTGATCCTCGTAAATTAAGCTCCTCTTCAATACCTTTCCAACGATCTATCTTGGGCCCTAAACATATTTCGTATGCAAAAATTACGACCCCGGGAAGTTGGTGTACTAACTTACCCCAACGGGGTCCACATGAATTTTGGTGCTTCATCTCCCAGGGTTAGGTTTTTGGATATCTAGAGTTTTGAAATTCATGTTTATTTTAAAAATTCCTTCAAAGCCTTATTGTACTAAACTTCTTGTGAATGAGTGTAGCCATCACATCTCTTCTCAGAGATAAGATGCCACCATTCTAGCAAGCTTGTTTTCAGTCTTCATTTTACAGTTTTCAACATATTTCTTATTTAATAGAAGTCAAGTTTTACTATATCTCTGTTATTGTTCACTATGGATCTGTGTTAATATTATAAATTTGTGGTTTCATTTCTTTCCACTCATAAATCCAGGCCATAAGTGTAGAGCTACAGAGAAAAAAATAAAAGGTTGATAAGGGGTATGGAAGAGTAGAGCCAAAATTGGTATTCAAATGCGACAGAGTTTGAATGACATGTAAAGGAGAATCACTGGAGATTCTCACATAATAACTTGAAGCTAGCAAGTAAATTATGTCATTAATAAGACATAAAGAGTTAGTGAAGCCTCCATAGCCTTGAAGATAGAAATGTAAACTTGCTATAAAATAAAAACAAGGATCTCATGAGGTGAAGTGTGACTCATGGGATATAGTTCACTATGGAAGCAGGGTACATGTACAAAGAATTCAATGGATTAAATATTAAAGGTTATTCACTTAAAAGTGCCAATGGATAAATGCATCACTCCATTGGGAGTAGTTTGGTATTTGAGTGGAAAATCAAGGTTTCATAGGGATTACTCAATGAAGTGAAGATAAGTACTCAAATCAAGATAAGCCAATGGACAACTAGAGTAATGGAAAGGGATTCCATAATGTTAATGGTTAGGCTAGTAAGAGGATACCAAAGAATCAAGTTGATGGAATGATATAAAGTAACCCAAGATGTTAGAAGGTTCCAATAGGGTAAGGTTGGGGCATGATTTCCTAAGTGGAAGTAGTTTCTAATAGGGCATATTGGATGGAAATTCAGAATGGTCAAGTGGGACTTGGATGGAAAATTTTCATATAAGGGAACATGGGTTCACAAATGAGAGGAATGATAATGCATGGGGTTGCAGGGATCTAGAAGGATTTAAGGAAAACTATGTGGAGCACAAGAATTTTAAATGGATATGTATTAGAGTGCATACTGGAAGTGATGGATAATGCATACAATGAAGATATAATACATGTGCACTAGTAGATCACATGATGAGATTGAACGCTTGATGCATAATGATGTGCATTAGTGCATGTGGAAATGCATAGGGCATGCTTGTAGATTGAGAATAGTCTATTGTTATATATGCAATAATGATGTCATTATAATTGATTATGATTAAGGATGTATTATGTATCCAGGATAAATGTTTATAGCATGGTTGAAGGTGTTGATGATGCTATCATTGCATATGAAAACAATCTATATAAAGACAAATGAGGATGGTAAGAATGCTAATAAAAAAGGGAGCCTACAAGATTCTACAAAATACCAGTTGATCATGTGGCATCAAATAATGTGATAACAACCATGTAGATTTGCATTTGGGTTGCTTATGATGCATAAATGTTTAAGGGAATTGAGGTAAGTATTCGCTTAGTCAAAATTCAGTGTTTGAATTGATGTCTAAAGGAAGAAGGCCTTGAGTATATAAATGTTTTTTAGTGATTAAATGCAATTATACAAAATTTTATAGGATGCCATGTTATATTGGTTATGAGATCATGACCAAGTCAAGTTAGAATACATTCTCTTGCTTTAGAAATGGATGCCAATAGAGTCACTAGTACATATGGGCTCAAAATGCGACAAAATATTTCCACATTTCTTATATAATTTGTGGAAAAATGCATTAAAATTTTGGCTTATTTTTTTTTGTTTGGCCCCGACGTTCGTCGATATAGCGACATATTTAGAAAACCGTCGCTATATCCACAAATATTCATCGCTATAGCCGCACTTGTGCTACATGTGCGAACCACATGTGCAGTGCAATGTGTATTGACTTTTTTTGGGGTCAACTCATTTAATTTTGTCACTATATCGACGAACATCGATCTATAAATGCATGTCTTTAAGACAAATTTGGACAAATTTTCTATAGTTGCGACAATTTTTTTGGTGATTGTTTGAGCTATGTTTTTTTTCTATCACGTACTGGTTTAACACATCCAATTATCGATCTACATAGCTCGGATTTTAGACTTGCAAGGTTAGTATTTTTAATTTTTCTGTCTCTTTTAATATAAAGCTATGTTAAGAAATTTTATTTCAAATTTTTTTAGCATGAATGTTTTAACCAAATTTAATTTTTTTAATATTTTTTTTTGAAATTTAGCATTGCTACATATATTTCGTGTGATTGAACGTCAAAGTATATGGATTTTTAATTTTTTTTTTCAATGTTTGAACAAAATTATTATTTTTTAATAAATTTTTCAAAATTTGGCATTGCAACATATATTTCCAGTGATTGGACCTCAAAGTATATGAAATTTTTTATTTTTATTTTTTTTTCAATGTTTTAACAAAATTTAATTTTTTAAATATTTAATTGGTTCTTATAGGCAATTACCGTGTCAAATAAATATACTATGAATGAAAATGCAGGGAGGCTTGCTCAGTTTAGAGTGACATTGGAGGTGAAGGGAGATGAAAAATGTTATTTCCCTTGCAATGATTGTAGGGGCTTGCAAACAAGAAGAATTTTAATAACAACAACTGAAAACCATTGTAGGGAGAAGGGGAACGCTGAAGGGGGTTATGAATATCATCCCTTGGTAAGACGTTATTCAATATATAATTTATTCTTTGTAATAGTGATCATGTCATGTATTTGTCAAATGTTTTATTGTTTTAATATATGTTCTATACACACTAATCTTATTACATTGTTTGTAAATATAAAGACAATGCCCCTAAAATGTCGACCGCTAGAGAGTTATTTTCCAAGCAGTAGCATAAATACTACTTTACAATGTGAGGAACACAGATATCATAATATTGAAGATCAATTTCTTAATGATGATATGGACAGAGATAATGTTATTGATTAAAATCAAGAATATGAGATGTAACGTCCCTGACCAACAACCTTTGCCGGGTAACGATACTCAAACCAATTTATCTTTTCTTCTAGCTCTGATACCATTTTGTAATGTCCCCAGCCACCAACAGGCCAATAAATGTCACTTCTTGGACGTCTCTCCTTGATCTGATACCATTTAGTACCAACCCCGACCACCCAAGCCAAGCCATGCCACCGAATAACTTTCATGCTATGATACCGTATATTTTTATATACATATCTATCTAATGAAAATTAACAACTATATCATTCTGTTCATGCCACTATTCATGTGGAAATAACTTTAAAACATACAAGAATTATACACAGACAATTATAACAACATTATAACTTGATTTCAAGATACACATCATACAAAGAACATAAATTTGGTACTTATCTTTTAACATATGACCACCAACTGCGTGCAGACCTCCCATGAACCTCCAATCCTTATACCACATTTCTCATCATGCTCAACAATGGGTCACCCCCGAGATGGGGCTAAAATCCACCGGACAAGGCATTCCTAGGATTGGCAAGGACAACATGAAATTCACACAGTTCAACAAGAAGGATTTTTCTCCCAGGGGCCAGCTCACACTAACAACCTACAACCTCTCATTCCCCACATTCCTGTCCCACCTTGGGAAGTGTGCCCCTTCTCTGCTCAATAGTCCTTTGGTTGTCCCACTTCCCTTCTAGGGCTTCAACAACATGCCAAACATGAATTCTTCAAGCACTATAGTTGTCGTTGGGATCCCTCTGGGAAAATCGCTTCCCCAACAACCTCTCTCACCTGGAGAGAGTTGCTTATAGGCTTGACAACCCGCTTCTTCAGTACAACTCCTAAGTCGATTCAAGTAAGGGTGATGGCAACATCAAGATCGATATGGAACAGAAGATGGAAAAAAGCCACGCTCAGTCAAGGAACTGCATTGGAAGAAACAACAAAACCGTTAAGGCACAGTACATGATTAGGAAAAGTATAGGTGTGCTGTACTTCACAGGAAAAGTATGGGGTAGCTCAAAGTGCCTGCAGGTTCTAGAGGTGTGTGAATGATGCAGAGTTCGATGATCAAGCAATGCATTAGTGTGTGAATCAATGGGTGAATGGAATAATTGCGAGAATCGTGAGGGTCACGAGAAAGGTGAGGGACACAAGAAGCGTGAACGTGAGAATGGAGAGCGTACCTCCAACGAGCTGAATTTTCCCACATGCACCCTGGTTGAAACATGTCTTCCTGAAGCTGCATGAGCTCCACTTAACACTCGTTCCCTTTCCCCAGGAACTTAGGACAACACATATTATGTCAAACTTAGACTTTAGGAAAAATGATATAATATTATTCCTTTATAGGTAATCCCTCTAGCTTAGCCCCTAATCCTAGACACTTAGCCCCTTCTCTTACCCTACCTAGTGGAGCTTAGTCCCACATAAATCTTTATTTGTGGTTGGTCTACACGCATCAATGTAATTTTATTAATGATATGAGTGTTCACATATACAAAAATAGGCTCACTGACATTAAGCATCTAGGCTCTCCGACCTAATAAACATATAAGTCTTCTAGCTTATAACACTTGGCTCGCCAACCTATAATCATAATTAAAATTTAGTAGGGGCTCGACCTTGGGGTGTTACAATCCCCTCTCCTTATTTTTTCACTATCCTTAGTGAAACTAATTTACACAACAACAACAATATTTCCAAAATATTCAAAAAGATGTGGGTACTCTACCCGCATAACATCTTCATGCTCCCATGTTGCATCCTCAGGATTGTACCAGGTCCACTGGACTTTTACAAGCCCTATGGCTCGATTCTAGAGATGATTGCATTTCCAGTCCAGTATACGCACTGTATGCACCTAAAAAGTGCTTTATTTCTCCACCTGAATCACATTCCAATCAATAACATGATTAGCATCAGGTATATATTTCTTAAGAAATGAGACATGAAATACATTATGTATAGACATAGATGCAGGAAATCCAAGCATATATGCTACTGGACCAATCCTCTCTAGGATTTCAAATGACCCACAATATCTGGCTGCCAACTTGGAACAATTTCCTAGCTTTAGGGAACTTCTGTTGCCCTTCAATTTCAAGAATGCATGATACCCTACTTTAAATTCCTTGTGAGTTCTATTCTTATAAGCATAGATTTTCTTCCTGTCTTGGGAAACCTTCAAATTTTGTTTAATCTTCAACATTTTCTCTTCCATTTCCTTGAGAGAGTCTGGGCCAACCACTTCCCTATCAGCTGGGTTGTCCCAACTTACTAAGGTGTTGCACTTTCTGCCATAAAGTGCTTCAAACAGGCTCATCTTCATCGATTCTTGATACCCATTGTTGTAGGAAAATTATACCAAGTGTAGATAATATTCTCATTTATATGGTTTGTCCATCACATACATCCTTATCATATCCTCTATCACTTGTTCCACCCTTTCTATTTTCCCACCAGACTCATGATGATAGGTGGTGTTGAAGTTCAGATTTGTTTTGAACCTTTTGAATAACCCCTTCCAAAACTTTGAGGTAAACTTTGGGTCTCTGTCAGACACAATTGCCTTGGGTATTCCATGAAGATGTGCTACTTCCCTCATAAAAATATCAACAACATTGGTTTCCTTGTGAGTAACCTTCATAGGACTGAAATGGGCAACTTTAGTAAGCTTGTTTACCACCACCATGATTGCATCATGTTGCTTGCTTGTTTTGGGCAATCATGTGATGAAATCCATTGTTACAACTTCCCACTTCCAATGAGGAATGGGTAATGGATGCAACAAACCAGCTGGGTGTCTATTCTTAGCCTTTACCTTTTGACACTCCAAGCATTTGACAACAAAATCAACAATCTCCCTCTTCATGCCGAGCCAATAATATTTGCTCTTGACTGTTGAAACTATTTTTTGATATCCCAGGTGTCCTGCATAAGGTACATTGTGCATTTATTTTAAAATTGCAATTCTCAATTCAAGAGAATTGGGTACATAAAATCCGTTTCTGTACAAGATAATTCCATCAATTCCCAATTCATAATCGTCAACTTTCTGCTGCATTTTACCTTGCTGCAATTTTGTTACCAATTCCATGTACTGCAAATCTGATTTTGTAGCTTCCAGAATTCTTCCTTTCAAATCTAATTGGTACATGCTAATGGATGTAGCATTCAACTCATGCACTCTTCTGATGAGTGCATCAACCACTTTGTTCTCTTTCCCCTTGATATTCTTTATATCAAAGTCATATTCATAGAGGAATTCTAACCATCTGCTTTGCCTAGCATTCAAAGTAGACTGATCAAACAAATAATTCAGACCATTATGGTCTATCCTCAACTCAAACCTCTTTCCCATGAGGTAGTTCCTCCACTTCTTCAAAGTGTGCACTATGGATGCCAACTCCAAATCATGAGTGGCATAGATACTTTCATGCTCTTTCAATTTCTGGACTCGAAACATATTACAAATACGTTCTGACTAAGGAATCCTCCAAGTCCTTCTTTGCACGCATCTGTGCAAACCATGAAATATTCATTCAGATTAGAAATCTGCAGAATTGGAGAACTAGTTAACAACTTCTTCAATTGATGGAAGCTCATTTCACATTATGTTGTCCATTGAAACTTCTTCCCTTTTCTTTGCAAGGAAGTGATGGGATGATCTATTCTCGAAAACCCTACAATGAACCTTCTATAGTAGCCAGCTAGATCCATGAAGGATCTGACTTCTTTCACATTCTTAGGTATTTTCCACCCTTTAATGGACTCAATCTTTTCAGTGTCCACTACTATCCCTTCTTCAGATATGATATGCCCCAAATAATGGATTCAATTTTGGTAAAATGAGCACTTGATCAATTTGGAATACAATTGATGCTCTCTTAGAACTTGAAACACCATCCTCAAATGATGCTCATGCTCTTCTTCGGACTTGGACTATACAAGGATTTCATCTTAAAATTCAATGACAAACTTGTTTAAATATTCTCGGAAAACACCATTCATTAAGAACATGAAAACATCTGGTGCATTTGACAACCCAAATGGCACCACTATGAACTGATAATGACCATACCTTGTCCTGAAGGCGGTCTTGTTGATATATTCCTCTTTAATCCTTACATGATGGCATCCTGCAACTGGTCGAAGAGATCATCAATCCTTGGTAGAGGATACTTGTTCTTTATAGTCACTTTGTTCAACTATCTGAAATAGATGCACAATCTCAATGTCCCATATTTCTTCTTCATGAACAAGACTGGGGCACCCCAAGGTGGCACACTTGGGTGTATATACCCCTTCTTCAGAATTTCTTCCAGTTGCATTTGTAAATCCTTCAACTCTAGTGTACTCATTCTGTAAGGAGTATTTTATACTGGAGTTGCTCCAGGAATTAAATTTATAAAGAAATCAATATCTCTCTTTGGGAGTAGTCCTGGTACCTCCTTGAACACATCTTCAAAATCTTCTAGGACTGCATGATTCTATAGATTTGGAACCTTATCCTTAGATGCTTCCTCCAAATGGGCTGAAAATATTTGACAACCCTTCCTGTAACACTTCTTCAGTTCCATTGCTGAAATTTCTTTGATAGTCACTTCCCTAGGAATTCCTTGAACTTTTCTCTGATTTCCTTCCTCATCTAGGCAAGTGAATGCCTTGTTACGTTAGTCTAAGATGGCATTGTGTTGGTCTAACCAATCCATACCAATTAGGCATTCATAAGAACCTAAAGGCAATATGTTCAAATATTCCCTTGGTATTAGACCATTCATGTCCATAAGACATGACTTAACCATCTCATTAAATTTTATTTTGGCTCCGGTAGCCAGCTGTACCAACCAATATTTTCCATGCTTGTTTCTTGGAAAATGCATCTTTCCACCATCTTAGGATATATATAACTATGACTAGCTCCTGAATCAATTAAAACAGTAATGGTTTGGTTGTTGATCGTACCTTCTACTTTAATCATACGTGACTGATACTCAACTTGCTTGTTGTTCAGGGATGCATAGATCCTGGGTACACTTATGCCCATGTCCTCAACTATTTCAGCTCACTGAACATTGTGAACAATTCTCACTTTGTCACTTTTGTGAGGACAATCTCTAAACATGTGATCTCCTTTACAACCCTAACATTGAATATGTGGCTGCCTTGGCCTTTGACGTTTTCAGGCTATGCACCAAATTCATGTCAAAGTCTCCCTGTTTATCCCCGATTCTCATAAGCCTTTTGTTATCTTCCCGGTAAATTTGGACATCTTTTTGCAACATTTTAATGATTTTCATCATGCTCCCTTCTTTATCTATCTCTTCTCCATGCCCATTGGAGTTCAATCCTTCAACTCCCATATGTACACCTATTCCTCTAACTTCATTCTCTGAACTGTAATCATCCCATGCCTCCTTCATTTCTCTGCACCGTGGAACAATTCAGTTTGGTTATGTCAATTGTTAAATCTGCAAAATGTGCAGTCAACCAAATTTTTGTCAGGTAATAATTTTCCAGGATAACATAAACCAATCTGGTTCAACAAAATAATATTCGACTCCATTTTTATTGGGCCTTGGTTGATCAAGAAATTCTCAGGCTTCTATCTCTAAGCCCAACTCTGTTCTGCAATAAATTTAGGGCACTAGCCCCTTTTCTTTAGCCCTTGGTTTGCATATGACCATGGCTATGACCCAACGCTAATGATTTGGGTGCTTATCCGGAGCCTTGAAACTTTGGGCTCCAGGGCTTCATAGGTTTCCCTTTTTCCACGCATCCCAAAAATCACAAAACAACGAACTGTCAAATGCACGAAGAATGATGGATCTATGGTCCACATCTTCCCAGCATCCAACGACTGATACTAGCTATGGAACTCTCGGATTCAGGGCTTCGGGACCTCGGGACTTCGAAGGATTTCACCTTGCACACCCCAATTCTCTCGAACCATGAGTCTTTGAAATCTTCCACATCACCCCCAATGATGTCATTACATCACGTTACTTTGGCGCTACGAAACTTCAGGGATTTCTTCCTCCCATTCCATCATGAGCCATTTCTTCTGGAGTGTCAAGTCTCCGGACTTGACGATCTGACACCACATGTCCACTATGACCATCAAGGGCCCCACCATCCATGCTCGATAGGAGGGCCATGTGGTGAAATATTAGAGGTAGACACATGGCCATATCAGACGGGTGACACGTGTCATGTTCTAATTGGAATTTCAATCATCAAAATATTCTTAACTCACTGACATGTGGCACACATCCCATATGTCCACATCATTTTGAGTGATGTCACCAAGCCACATCACTTCAAAACTTCATGCCTCGGTGGTTTTTACACTTGCACACCCAAATTATCCCGAACGTCGAACTCTCGAACTTCCTTACCTTATGGGGTCCACATAGTACAACTGTCAACATCAAGGTGGTGGCACATGGCATGTCCAGGAAGGGTCCACATCACTATTGGCGATGTCATCCTTCCACACCACTTCTCTTTTGCTTCGAGACTTTGGGCTTCGGTGGTTTTCACATCAACACACTCCAATTCTCCCAAATTTCGAACTCCCGAATCAAGCTGATCCTTCCTTGATCAAATCCAACAATAAACATCCCCCCCCTGGATCTATGATGTAGATTCTCTTCGGGACTTCGAAACTTCGGGCTTCGACCCCTCTTTCTCTTATAACCCAGAACTTTTTTCAAAGTCGTGAAGTCCAAATGGCTTGGATTTTAATCTTCATGCATTTTTCTATAGATCTGACGGTTGTGAGGATCCTCCTTCTCCCAAAAATATCCCATGGACCAATCACTACATATGTTGTGGTTTATTTCTCTATGGCCATTTCTTAAACTGTTACACCTCCTGTGCTTCTAAAGACAGTCCAAGTGTTCCCTCAATGCCCTTCTGGCACTTTGCAGATCAAAATTCTATGGAATTTTTACTCCAAATTCCTCATTCGTGGCCCATCCTAGTTCTGTGTAGAAACCATGGGCTCTGAACTTGAATTTTGTCCATTTCGACAACAATTATTTTCCAAATATTTTTCTTCAACTTCCACTAACATGGCCCATCCAGGCTCAGTATTGAAACCATGGCTCTAATACCATTTTGTAACGTTCCCGACCAACAACCTCTACCAAGTAATGCTACTCAAACCACTTTATCTTTTCTTCTAGCTCTAATACCATTTTGTAGCGTCCCCAACCACCAATAGGTCGGGAAACGTCACTTCCTAGATGTCTCTCCTTGCTATGATACCATTTAGTAGCACCCCCGACCACCCAAGCTGGGCCATGCCACCAAATAACTTTCATGCTCTAATACTATATATTTTTATGTACATATCTATCTAATGAAAATTAACATCTATAAAATTTCATTCATGCCACTATTCATGCAGAAATAACATTAAAACATACATGCATTATACATAGACAATTATAACAACTTTATAACTTGATTTGAAGATACACATCATACAAAGAAAAAATATTTGGTACTTATATTTTAACAAATGACCACCAACTAGGTGCAGACCTCCCACGAACCTCCTAGCCTTAGAAAACACTTCTCATCATGCTCATCAGTGGGCCACCCCCAAGTTGGGACTAAACTCCACCAGGCAAGGGATTCCTAGGCTTGGCAATGAAAACATGAAAGTCGTACAGTTCAACAGGAAGGATTTTATCCCAAGGGCCAACTCACACTAACAACCTACAAACTCTCATTCCCCACATGCTTGTCCCACCCCATGAAGTGTGCCCCTTCTCTACTCAACAGTCCTTCGGATGCCCCACTTCCCTTCCAGGGATTCAACAACAAGCCATACATGAATTATCCGAGCACTATAGCTATCGTTGGGATCCCTCTTGGAAAATCTCTTCCCCAACAACCTCTCTCACATGTAGAGAGTTGATTACAGGCCTGCCAACCTTCTTCTTCAGTCCACGGGCCTGACAAACTGCCTCTTCAAACCAACAAGACTGACAACCTACTTCTTCAGTCCAACTCCTAAGTGGATTCAAGTAAGGGTGATGGAAACATCAAGCTCGATATGGAACAAATGATGGAAACATGCCACACTTAGTCAAGGAACTGCGTTGGCATCAAAAACAAAACCATTAAGGCATGGTATGGGCTCAGGCAAAGTACATGTGCCATGTACTTCATAGGAAAAGTACGGGGTAGATCAAATTGCCTGCAGGTTCTAGAGGTGCATGAATGATGCATAGGTTGACGATCAAACAATGGCTCAGTGCGTGAATCAATGGGTGAATGGTAGACTTGTGAGAATCATGAGGGTCGTGGGAAAGGTGAGGGGTGCGAGAAGCATGAATGCGAGAATGGAGAGCGTACCCCCAACAAGATGACTTTTCCCACTTAAAAATTCATGCGCCTTAGTTGAAACATGTCTTCCTAAAACTGCATGAGCTCCACTTAACACTCATTCCCTTTCCCTAGGAACTTAGGACAACACAGATTATGTCAACCTTAGCCTTTAGGAAATAATAATATAATATTATTCCTTTAGAGGTAAGCCCTCTAGCTTAGCCCCTAATCCTAGACAATTAGCCCCTTCCCTTACCCTACCTAGTGGAGCTTAGTCCCCCATAGCTCTTTCTTCGTGGTCGGTCTACATGAAGCGATGTAATTTTATTAATGATATGAGTGTTCACATATACAAAAATAGGCTCATTGGCCTTAAGCATCTAGGCTCTCCGACCTAATAAACATATAAGTCTTCCAACTTATAACACTTGGCTCACCAACCTATAATCATAATTAGAATTCAGCAGTGGTTCACCCTTGGGTTGTTACATGAGAGACATAGATTGATGCAAGACACATTTGCTCCAATGGATGAGGACAACGAGAATGATATTCATGATGTTGATCCTCTACTCGAGAAGTCACGAAAACCTCTTTATGAAGGCTCAACAAAGAATATTCTATCTGCTATATTGTTGTTGGTGAACTGGAAGGTTTTGAATGGTTTATCAAACATCTGTCTCACACAGATCCTAAGGTATATAATGTATTATTTATGTCATGCTCACATGTACATAAAGGTTGACTATTTTCCTATATTGTTATTGTTAATTAATTCGTAAAGTAGGGATGCAATATTTATGATTAATATTGTTTACATTGACTTATTTTTTTGAATGGTGTAGATTGTTAGGTGAATTTCTATTGTTATCACTGTCAAATATTTTACCATGCACATATCGAGAAATATCCATGGTTATGAAAGAAATTGGAATGAAGTATCAATCTATTGATGCATGTCCTAATGATCATATCATATACTATGGACAATTTATGGATTTCTAAGAAACAAAAAAGGTGCCTTGCAAAGTTCTTCATTATATTCCCATAATTCCACGTTTCCAACGACTATTGAGGTGCCAAAGTATAACACAATTTATGGATTTCCATGCAAAGAAAATAAGTGAATACAATGTTCTTCGAATGCCTGCAGATGGTTCTGCATTGAAGAACATTGAAGAAAAATGGCCAATTTTTAAAGAAGAACCTCGTAATGTTAGACTTTCATTGGCAACTGATGGTGTCAATCCATTTGGAGAGCTTTGTTCTACTTACTTAGTGTGGTCCATTTTTGTTATAAACAATAACTTTCCTCCTTTGGTGTCGATAAAGAGAGAGCACACAATATTGGCAATGATTGTTCCAGGTATTTAATTAGCTTGTCTTTGTTTACTTGAAAGTATGGCATAATATTTCATTTCTTTGTTTCATGCATGATACTTATATCTTTTATATATAAGGAACTATAACTAAATATAATTAATGTACATTGAACCAATTAGGTAAGTACCAAGTTAAATATATGAATGTATATATTGAGCCTCTTATCAATGAGCTGCTGAAGTTATGGGTTGGCATCACTATGTATGACATCTCTAGACTAATAGGGAAAAAACGATTTCAATTCCATGGAATACTTGCATGGACAATTCATGATGCTCATAGGTTAACACATTTTTGTGGTATGTAGCTTTCCGTTGCACTTTAATATTATATAATTTTTTGAAAATATCATGCATTTTTTAAAATTGTAACCCTAATTTGCTACATTAATTCATATATCTTGCAGGTTTCCAAACAAGGGTAAATTTGCATGTCTAGTTTGTGGTCCTAGGATAAAATCTTGTTGTTCAAGAAGTTTAGGAAAGGAGGTGTATGATGAGTATAAACACTTTCTTCCTAAGAACCATAGTTATCGAACTACCGAGAAAGAAAAATTCAATGGTAAAGAAGAGAGTGGAAAAAACCCACGAAGAATGACACCTCACCTATGGAAGTTGGAATATAATAGAAATTGTCAAGGTATGCAAATTATTTATGTACCATTTATATAAATCTTATGATTTTTTTTAGTGAATTTTGTTCAGTGCGGTACATAGCTATATTGATTAATTAGTGTTAATGTGATTTCATTTATGTTTCATGAATCTCGTTAAGGAACGAATGGGCTTCCACGAGGAGTGAAAATTTACCCCATACAATTCAATAGGTTTCCCTACTACGAGAACCTACAAATAGTTCATCTGTTTGATACAATGCATATCAGAAAGAATATAACATAATTGTTATGGCGGATCTTAGATGGAAGGATTGAAAAAGAAAGAATTGGAAAGATTTGTAGTGACATACATGAAGCTAATAACGCATTGCAAAGTGCGATTCTTAATTCTAATGGTGATGGTTGAGAACAAAATATTAGTCTTCCATGGTTATTGACAGAGCAATAGAGCAATGTTGTAAAAGAGGTCATTCGAAAAATTAGGTTTCCGACGGGGTTTTCGTCGAATACACAAAATATCTTAACGAAAAAAAGTGATTTTGGTGGGTTTAAAACACATGACTGGCATACATTCATTAAAGTAATTATTAGGTATATTTCCATATTAGTACACATCATTTTAATAAATTTTTCTTTTATTTGGAAATAAATATTAATGATTTGCTTATTATTACAATATGTTCTACCTCTATCTCTCCCAAACAAATTTGACAACAACATAAAATAAGTTATATATGATCTTGGAAAATACATGAGGTAAGTAATGCAATTTTGTATGGAAAATGTTTCTTCAGTGCTTTGTTGTGGAACTTATTGACATATTGTGTTTGATCTACAATTTTATATTTTCCTTGATATTGTTCAAACCTGTTATTTTCTTGCATCATTTGTAGGTGGATTTAATCTAAAGAAATCCATAAAGAATATATAAGGTATTGGAAGAGAGAAATTCCCTAACTAATGTGTGAAATGCAGAAGTATCTACCTCGAACATTTTTCAATGCACAATAACACTACCTCATACACCAAGTTGAGGAGATTGAATTATGTGGACCGGTACACATAAGGTC
>ML822563.1:177193-193775 GCA_009831015.1 Picea engelmannii | reverse complement strand
CCCATTATTACAAAATATAATCCCTTTAAATCCTCACACATATCTCTCATATATATTAGATAAGATATTCCAACCAAATCTCCATGATATTCTCCTTGGAATGGGCTTGAATTATCTCCTCAAATATTGAAATGGTGGAGGAATTTTTCGAGAAGTCCTTTGAATTAATCCTTCACACATTCCTACACATTACAAAGCTCACACATATTTGAGATATATATGAAAACATGCCAATTTTCTAACATTTAATCACAAATTCCCTTTTAATACTAAAATGAATAAAGTGGAGAACAATAAGGTGAAACCCAAGTATATTTATGGAAATGATATCGTGAAAGGTTAATGGGGCGATGAAATGTGAAGAATGATGAAGGGAAATATGGATGCAAATATGACATTTTTGAACCCCAACACAACCCCCAACTTAACTTGTTGCATGTCCTCATGCAACCATGCATGGATCTTCTCAAGAAATTTTGGCATCTGAATGTTGGCTTTGAGTGATGATAATGAATGTTTTCTAGGATGGGATTTACATGAGTAACAATTGACATTTTTCTTATGGTTGGTTCTTGTGTGACAACCATGAATATAAAAAATGTTGGTTCTTGTGTTAACAACATTCATTTCGTTATTTTTTCTCTTGATGTTATAATAATAATTTTCCCATATTCTTACTGGAAAATGTATGCTATCAATGTGCATAAGGAAAACATCACTGAGTATAAGAAAGCCTCTTTTTTTTTGTATATGTGTGAATCATGCCAATATGTATATCATTGCTTATGAAGTAAAGTGCAACAGAGTATCATTGGAAAATAAATGTTGGAAAAGTAATGTTCATAACTGGTAAATGAGACGAAAAAATGGAATGATGGTCGTGGAAAAATGGAGTGATGATAGTGAATAAAGTCCCTTACCCCCCAACTTAACTTGTTTCATGTCCTCATGCAACCTGGCATAAGTCATAGAAGTGAAAAAGGAAAGGGAACTTAATGATGGAATTTTCCAAATTATTCATTGCTAGCAGTTGAGGAATTACATGATTACAGTTTAGAAAATAACATACCTCCACTTACCCAAAATGTTGATGAACTATACAATAGGAATATGGCTGATGTGACTGCTAGATCATGGAAGATGTCACTGTTGGAGGATCATATGGAAAGTGACTGCTGCTGTAGCTGCGACTGCTGTCTGCTGGATCAGAGAATGTGAAGTGGAGGAAGCTGAACTGCTGCTGAATGCACCATGGAAAAGAGAAAGTATGAAAGTGGAACTGTGGTAGTCTCATATGGCTGAAGTCATGCTACTGTAACTGCTGATAGAGTCATGAAAAGTGTATAGTCTTCACCCATTGCTAAACCTGATGGTACAATTCTAATCATGCGAATGAATGTGTCGATGTTGAGCATGAAAAGAAGTGATTGGATTACCGACCAATGATGAATGTCATTAACCAATGCGAGGCAACTCACCATTGATGTCAATGAGTGCCAAGGTACCCAAGTACATCTGGCGAAGTGAGAATGAATGAGATGATGTCGAGCCATTTGCAAGATCTGAAGATCAAGGGACATGGATGTATTCCCATGATTGTCAGCGAGAGAACTTGCCATTAAGGCATGCAAGCCTCTAGGTACTCAAAATGGACTCTAGTCTATATCCCAGATAAGGTGTTGAGGTTGATGGGGCAAGATTTGTTGAAAGGTGGGCCTTAAGGAATCCCACACCAGTCAACATGAGTTCGGATAAAAAGAGTGGTAGGACTATAAATGAAAAGATCCCAGTAGTAACAGTCTTTATGGCAAGGCAATGTAGTCATGGAAAGGGAGATGGATAGTTTTATTGACAAGGAAAACTGAAAAAAAACTAAAGAGATGTATGCGACTTAGAAAGATAGGCGTGTGCGAAGTCATGAAGGATAATTCAATGGAAGATGGGCTTCAACACAGGGATGAACAATCTTCTTTGAAGGAGAACTGGAGGAAGACATTCGTGGCGCAAATGGTTTTATGAATGGGTTTATGTGTAACTGCAAACGCCATGATGCGTAAGACGAGAATTAGCTCATTCAAGAAGTCAATAAGACATGTCTTTTTAAAAAGTTTTTGCGATTTTTAAAAATCACTTTAGCAGCAAGATGTGATTGGCCCCGCACCTGAAAAAACTTAGTACAAATCCTGCATGAAAACTTCTCAAATATTCGAAGAAAAACAGAACATGCATAAAGAAGGACAAATGCGACAAAGTAAATAAAAAATGCGTTGTATACCTCTTGTCGTGATCATTGCGCGCACATTTGTTTCATCGTTGTTTGCTTAGAGTAAAATTGCAAAAGCATGTGTTCACTATTGTTTTCAAGAATTTATAAAAACGTCCATTTGCAATGTTATTTATTTTTGTTGTTTTATTTTTTATAATTTGTTTTTATCTTTTATGATTTATTTTTATCTTTTTATCTTTTTCTTTTTATTTATTTTTGTTTTTATGTTTAACCTAATTTTATTACATTATTTTTTATATTATTTGTTTTGTTTATAATAAAACAAATTTATTTATTTATTATTATTTTATTATTTGTTTGTTATTATAATTATTTTATAATCAAACAAATTATATATATATATATATTTTTTTTAACAAAAAACCAAAACAAAAAACAAATAATTTAAATCAATCAAACACATTTAAACCAAAAAAGAAAAAAAATGAATTTGTTTTAAAACAAAAATAAAACAGGATTTTTATAATGGTTATCAACATTCACCAACAGATTGCTCCTCACCAGAAAAGAAGTAATGCCCTATCTAGCTACCCATATAGCATATCAAGTTAACCAATTTCCAAAATGGCCAATTACCGTGGTTTGGGTGCATTCAATCCATTGAACGCACAGTGTCAGGGATAAATAATTCTTGTTGGAGCACGCCTATTTACCATTCCGTCCCTCCAGAGAGAATAATGTGTGTAAAAAAATATCCAACCTTTGCTACGTGAGAGGTCCTGAGAAGGAATATCCGAGGCTCCGAAGCTACTCCATAAACGCTCCCATCAAGATCCTGTAGGGAGACAAGATACAATATTGTTGACACTGAACGTTCCCCTCCAGACTGATGATGGGAACTCAATACCTGCAACTATCCAGTTTGCCTAAACTTAACTTTTATTAGAATACCATACTAGTCAAAATCCATATCATGCTCATCAAGTGTTACTTCTCCAGCAAGATCCATCTCTTGAAAGTTGTGGCTGAAAGTTGCATTGATTATTTACAGATCTAGATGCAGAACTCCCCGTTTTCTACCCAGCGGATCCAAATCCATTCCACAACATATCCCATAGTTTCAGTACCAGAAGTAGGAGAGCCAGAGGCATGGACCAAGGTAGCAAAAGCAGGTGCGGGTATTCACTATGCCCTGTTCCCTGTCCGCCTTAGCATGTGCCATATCCCTTATCTATCTGCCTTGCCCTGTAAGTTTGGAGGTGGCTAAAGAAGCCGAAGAAGAACACATAATCTCTCTTTATAACACCAAGGTCATAAGTTATCTCACCCCTGCAGTCAAAAACGATATCACGAATGAGATTAGAGGTGGTGGTGTCTACAACAAGAATCAAATCATGGACGGAATCAACGAAGTCCAAAATTGCAGACAAATCCAAGGAGGCCATCATATAGGTACTATTCGTATCTCTGTAGTGCGATCTTGGGATCATGCGTGGTCCCTTTCCCAAAAAAAGTGCTTGAACAATAGTAAGGATTTTCTGGTTAGTGGTTTCTTGATCTATCTTACTGATAACACCAATAGTCCTTGTACCATTAACATCGAATTCAAGGGCTGGTTTAAGATCTCGGGACAAAGATATTTCTGGTGCCTGTGATGCAGGCACTACTACCAATAGAATTGCATCACTGTGTTCTACATACTCACTCTTCATTGAATCATCTACAATTCGTTGATCAAATCCAGGCAAATCAATCAGCTTCAATGGTGGAGAAGTGCGTGTGCATAAGAGAAAGAGACTTCTCTAATAACCCTAGATTATGCCGCACAAAAGTGGGATCATCAACATTTTTCTTCAGGCATGACAACTCACAGATTGTTTCAACCATTGCAATGGCACAATCAACAAGCATGGATGCTTCAACATAACCTCCAGCCTTCTGAATCCTGGCACGCTCTTGCTGTTAATTGCTTTACATTGACTGATTCCCAACAATTGTGAATAACAATGCTCCTTTGTCAGATATCACCCTGGACAATAGTTGGTACCATTCTTTTGTTAAAGCACCAACAACAATGCCCTCCGCTCCTTGAAACTGCCCAGTCAATCACCCTTTAATGTTATCTACTGAGCGCATCCGTAATTGATTGTAAAATATTCTAAAACATATGTTCGACGAACACAAATACGAAGTGGATTATAGTTGTGTTGCTCATTCTGTTGTCTAATCGGAGAGAAAAAAATGATCATTTGTTGTCAAAGTCAATTAAACGAGGTGTCTTGTGCATAAGAGAAAGAGACTTCTTTAATAACCTTGGATTCTGCTGCACAAAATCATTCAGAAGCCATCAATGCTTTTCAAAAATTTTACAAATGTCATACGTGCCTCTGCTCTTCTATATTGCGTAGCATCACTCACACTAGCATCATCATAATCATGCTGCACCACAGTGGGTCCTAGATGCAACTTCTCAGATAAAACAAAAATGCCTCTATAAACGGCAAAACCCTTTGTGTACCAGGAGGAAGAGGTGGTGCCATGGATGTTGTTGCAACCTTCTTGCTTGATGCAACAGAGAAATCATAAATATTTCCCAATCACAGTCTATTTCACTTATACAACTACTCAATCCTTGCCATAATGGATCAAGTGTTGCATTCCCTGGTTCCAACAATATCTTTCCAAGTGCGATTGGAATTTTTTGAACTCTTTTGATCATTATTAGTAGTTGACCTTGCATCTCCAATGTTGGCAATCAAAACCAATTGCCCAAGAATCCGTTTCTCCACCCTGCCATCCTCAAGGTAGCCCAATAGAGAGAACATTGGCATATAAGAAAACACAAGCACATGACCTGTTGCACATGGTTAGAACTTCCGTCCTGAAATTAATTCTCAATTATTAAGTGCGCTCAAGTGATAAAAATAAAAAATAATTCCTTCTTATTGAAACAATAAAATATTTGAAATAACAAGCATGTTCGGATTAATAGCAAGATCCACTAGATATTATTCTGTTTGGTACAGTGGGCATGGCTAGCAAATTAAATGGGCGTGATAACAAAAATTGGATCTGGGCAATATTTTGATGCAAACCCCCAACCCTCAAGCCGAGATCCACTCACAGGATCATTCAAATATCCTTGAGCTGAAGTGGCTCTTTCAGATCCCTATCAGAACCTTCAATGAATCGATCCATAGGTCCTTCTGAAACCCCCTTATACGAAAAGGCACAAGGTACAAGATTCACCTCCACACGACCATAACTGGCCCTGGCACGAGTGTCTTTTCACAACTCACAACCTCACGAATTGAAGCGTTGAGCTCTCGTTGTCTTTTCCTACGAAATTCTGAGATGTGATAGTCAGTGATAGTCTGACTTCCCTTTCACACTTCTCGCAACTCGCAACCTCGCGAGTTGGAGTGTAGATCCTTCATGCTCCTCCTTTGTGAAATCCCAAGATATGATAGGGAAACTATGGGTTGACCCCTCGATGCGTTAGTACACGCCACCTGTCACCCTTGTGGTCCCCACCTGACAGGTGTGCCACACATTAACACGAGCTCTCAGCTCTCGCCACTTCGCAACTCCTGCAGTTAAAACTGACTCCTCTCAAATCCCGAGCTCCTGAAGTGCCGAATTCCCAAAAATCCACGCTAATTCCTGTTCCACTGCACTCAACTCCTTGTCGTCAGGATCCTCGAAATGATGAAATGATATGACGGCTTGTGCAAAGAACGATCAATGGTCCACGTTGATTCTTACCTCTTTAAGGGTGGATTCATCCAATGCTTATCCTTCTTGCAACTTCACTAGAATCCCACGGTCCTTGTGACTTCGCGAATTCTCCACAGAGAATTTCGACCGCTCGTTGCTCCTGGACAACTTCTGCGAAATAAACCAAGGTTCTTCCTTATGAAATTTACTTCTGCTGGATGACTTCGACTTTCATCTCCCTTTGAAGTAGTTCGACTTCCATCCCCCTTTGAAGTATTCAAAGGTATTATCCCTCCTGATCTTTCACTTACAAACTCAAACCTCTAAAAGGGTTCCTGCTCGCACTCCTTGCAACAGACTTTCAAATACTTCTAAGTATTTGATTCTTTCGACTCTGTGCACTCTCTACAACAATGGTCCTTCAACTCTCTCCTTTTGGTTAATAAGTTCTAAGCTTTAAGCCAGCCTACGCACACCTTGCACGGCTTCTGGTGCTTCACTTGCACTTCTATTGGAATGAGAACAACTGTATCCCTCCTGAGCTTTTAGAGATAAACTCTGAATGTTTGTCAATGAACTCCTTATAGACATTTCACTGCACTCCTTGCAGGAACTTTCACTCAGGATGAGAAAAAATTGAAACTCATTCTCGTTCTCTCTCAGACTTCAAACATTCAACATGAAATCATACATGCACAGTATCAAAGCAAATGCATAACCAGAGAGAATAAACAACTATAAGCATACCATTCACCATGTATAAATAGAAAACATCATAACACCATGAAATCTGATTCAAAGCTTCTTATATTAATTCAAAGATCCTGTACATGGGCTCTCCTTTCAATTCTCTGCTACAACTCTATGCTCATAATACAATTAATTAAAGATACAAAGGCGAGGGTGCCTATATCTGTTTTCCCTCCTGCTCTCTAAACTGTCTAATCTAACATTCAAATATACCTACTTTCATTAACTATGCATAAATGCCTTAATGTTTTACAGATGAGAGAAATCGCTCAAGATCTGTTTACAACCTCCAAGATATAAATGCAAGTATGTCACCTTCCTAACTATTACATTATATCAGCTCCCTTAAACTTTCGAAACATTTCAAAACATGAAAAATGTGTGTTGTGCTTTCCATCTGTCCTTCGCCTCCACACTCGCTTGACTGCTTACGATGCTCCTGCATCATACTCCCTTGCTTGGAAATTTTCATGAACTCCTATTCATGAGCTCTTGCATGGTCTGTCCATGATTCCGAATTTCTGCTTCATCTTCCCAACTGGCATCCTCAACTGGATGTCCCTTCCATTTGACCAAGTATTCAAAATACTCTTTCCTCCTGGTCTTCCTGCTGACTCTCTTGTCAATTATACTTTCCATCTGTGGCTTTTCAGCTACAAGCATTTTTTTGGTCCACTGAACCTCTGTCTGTTCATTCTCTGTTCCTGTTTCTTCAGCTCTGTAAGGGTACAAATCTGCAACATTGAATATCGGTGAAATTTCGATCCGATCGGGTAATTCAATCTCATATGTGTTTGCCCTAAATTTCCTCATGACCCTGCATGGTCCAATCTTTTTCATATTCAGTTTGTTATATGTTCCCCTTGGGAACCTTTCCTTCCTTAAATGTGCAAGAATCAGATCACCAACTTCAAATTGAAGTTCTCACCTGTGTTGATCTGGTCTGTGCTTATATTCTTGGCTCGAGTTCTACAATCGCTCCTTGACTCTGCTGTGAAGCTCCTTCATTTATTCTGCAAAATTCTCTGCGCTAGCACTCCTGAATTCAGTTTGTTCCACATCTCCCAATTCCGAAACTCCCATTGGCTGCATTCCATATACAATTTCGAATGGACTTTTCCATGTGCTTCTATTGATTGAATCATTGTAAGCAAATTCCGCCTGTGGCAGAATATGATCCCACTGATTGTGGTGTTCAGTCACTAGGATCCTCAACAAATCTCCCAAGCTCATGTTCATAGCTTCTGTCTGCCCATCCATCTGAGGATGATATGCTGAGATAAAAGACAAACTTGTCCCCATCTTCCTCCATAAAGTCCTCCAGAAATGTCCCACGAACTTGGTATCTCTATCCAAAACAATACTCCTTGGCAAGCCGTGAAGTTTGACGAATTCTTTGAAAAACAGGTTTGCAATATGAGTTGCGTCGCTGGTTTTCTGGCATGGTATAAAATGTGCCATCTTGGAAAATGTTTCGACTACCACAAAGATTGAATCACATCCTCTTTGTGTTCTTGGCAGTCCCAATACAAAATCCATGCTTACTGCATCCCACGGCCTTTCTGGTATGGGTAATGGATGGTATAACCCTGTGTTCTGCCTTTTCCCTTTTGTGTGATAAAAAATCCTACATCTGCCCACAAATTTCTTGACATCTGTCCTCATTCCTGGCCAAAAATACGAGCCATTCAATTTTGAGAACGTCTTATCATGACTGAAATGTCCGACCAATCCTCCACTGTGTTTTTCCTTCAACATATTCTCCCTCATGGAGCATTTTGGAATACATAACTGATTGCCCCTAAGTAACAATCCATATTGGATCATATATTCGGTCCACTGGCTTCTTTCCCTGAGAACTGGATTCTCAGATGCTTCATACGCTTCTTTAAAATCTAGGTCATCCTTGTACATTTCTTTGAGGTTATCAAAACCCAAAGTTTTGACTCTGAATTCCTGCATAAGCAAACATTTCCTGCTCAAAGCATCAACAAATTTGTTAGCAGTTCCAGAAATATGCTTAGTTACAAAAGTAAAATTATTCATGAATTTAACCCATTTAGCATGTTTTTGGCTCAACTTCTCCTGTCGAGTCACGAATTGCAAAGTGTGATTATCGCTATACAAAACAAACTCTTTGGGAACCAAATAAGGTCTCCATTTCTTCAGCGCTTGTATGACTGCATAGAATTCTTTGTCATATGTTGATTATTTAATCTTCGCTTCATTCAGTTTCTCATTGAAGTATGCGATCGACTTGTCATCTTGGCTCAAGACCGCTCCTATTGAAAATCCACTCGCGTCACACTTGACTTGGAATGTCTTGCTAAAATCCGACAAAACCAAGATCGGTTGCTCATTGATCTTCTTCTTTAGAAGATTGAAACTCTTCTCTGCTTCCTCTATCTAATGAAAATATTTGTGTCTTTTATTCATCGTATCCATCATCGGTGCGCTAATCCCACTGGAATTTTAGATGAATTTCCTGTAGAAACTAGCTAAACCATGGAAGATTCGAACTTCAAACACACTCTTCGCCGATGGCCAATTCTTGATCGTATTCACCTTATCCGGGTCCATCTTCAACTCATTTGCAGAGATAACAAAACCCAAATAAATGAGTTTCGTCCTCATAAATGATGATTTCCTCATGTTTATTAGCAACTTCTCTTGCTGTAATCTCCTCATCACTGTAGCTAAATGCTTCAAGTGCTCTTCTTCTGTCTTGCTAAAAATCAGTATATCATCAAGATACACGATAACAAATTTTCCTATGAAATCCTTCAGGACTTCATTCATCAATCTCATGAAAGTACTAGGCGCATTTGTTAAGCCAAATGGCATAACAAGCCATTCATACAACCCTTCATTCGTCTTGAATGCTATATTCCATTCATCACCTTCTCTCATTCAAATTTGATGATATCCGCTTTTCAAATCAATTTTAGAAAAGAATCTTGCTCCCCTCAAGCAATCCATCAAATCATCCATCCTTGGCAATGGAAATCTATATTTGATGGTGATTTTATTGATATCCCTTGAGTTGGTACACATTCTCCAACCTCCGTCTTTCTTGTCCATTAAATCCTGGACTTGTCTCTTGACTTCTTCATTCTCCTGCGACGTCAACCTGTATGCTGCTTTGTTTGGTAAACTGGCTCCAGGTATAAGATCAATGTGATGGCTTATACTCCTGATCGGTGGCAATGAATGAGGTAGTTCATCCACTACTATATCAACGAACTCTTCCAGCAGCTCTTGGATTTCTTCTGGTAAATCATCCACTCTTGTACTGGTCAAAACAATTCTAGGCTTCTTGACCACAATAAATTGTGTGTCTTCCTTCTTCTTAACCTCATTAAGAATTTCCTTCCAACTCATGAGAAGTACAGTGTTGCTCACCTATGGTTTCACTTCTTTATCCTTAATTGGCAACAACATGTGAGTCCTTCCATTCTTATCCAGGGTGTATGTGTTCTTTCTCCCATCATGAACCACATTCTTTTCATATTGCCACGGTCTACCCAGCAATAGATGACAAACATCCATGGGAATGACATCACATAATATTTCATCCTTATAACCTCCTATTTTAAATTCAACTAAACATTGTTTAGTGACATTTACATGATGTCCTTTTTGTAGCCATGAAACTCTATATGGGCTTGGATGTACGATAGTCTCCAACTCCATCTTTTCTACCATCTCTGTAGATACGAGATTGTCTTTGCTACCATTGTCCACGATGACTTTGCATACTCTGTCTTTTGTCTTGCAAGCAGTCTGAAACAGAATGTTCCTTTGGGTTGGTTTCTCTTCCTCCTTCTTTGGCGTTAAGAGAAATTTCCTCATCATCAAGGATCTTTCACCCTCAACATTCTGTCCTTGTGCTTCGACAATGTGAGTTTCACCACCTTCTTTCTTCCTGTCTGGACACTCATAAGATTTATGTCCATTTTTTCCGCAGAAAAAACATTTCACTTCACCTCCTCTGCCTCTTCCTCTTCCTCTGGCTCGAGGAAAAGTATTTCTATCAACATACTACCCTCTCTGCGAGCTTCCTCCTCTCTCATGCTGAGTTTGAGGTTTCTTCCCCTCTTCTTGAGGTCTCTGAGTTCTGTCTTGGGCAATTGTTTTGCCTCTGGCTTGACTTTTGCCTCGACCTCTTTGACCTTGTTTTCGGCTCAGATTCTCTTCAGATTTCAGAGCCATCTGATAATCATCTTCCACATTTTGAATGATCATCATGCTCATATCGTCTTGGATGTCATATCTCAGACCATTCATGTACCTGACAACCTTTTCATCATTGCTTTCCCGATGACTTGCTCTGATGTTTATCTTGTAGAATTCTTCAGTGTATTCCTTCACTGACATCAGATTCTGTCTCAAATTATGCATCCTTTGAAACATAGTGATTTGATAATCCTTGGGTATGAATTTGGCTTTCATATTCGCAACCATTCTATCCCAACTTTTGATTTTCTACTTGCCTTTGTAGCGTCTGTCAGCTTGTAGTTCATCCCACCATAGTGTTGCATGCCCTTTAAGACTTGTGACAACATGTTTAACTTTTTTATCTTCCTCGACATCCTTATAGTCGAAGTATTTATCTAGAGTTCTAATCCAGTCTAGAAGCTCTTCAACATCCAAGTTTCTTTTGTATATTAGAATGTCCATTTTTTCTCTGGCACCTATCCTAGCAACAACCTTGAATAGGCGTTCATATACAACATCTTCGACTGCGACTTCTTCTTCATGTCCAACTTCATTTTCACTCTCAGCCTCACTGATATCTCCAGTGTCAACTGTGCGCCTCTGTGCTGTCTCCATGGTATCAAGCCTGGCACGTAGTTCACGCATTTCCCTTTCCATTGCTGGATCAGGCATTGGTCTGTCTCTTCTTCTTGGCAGCATGGATGAGAATGGTTATCTTTCTCTTCTACAAAAAACAAAGAATTTTTTTCTGTTCTCTGATACCACAACTGACGCAGACCCCCAACCCTCAAGCTGAGATCCACTCACAGGATCATTCAAATCTCCTTGAGCCGAAGTGGCTCTTTTAGATCCCTATCAAAACCTTCAACGAATCGTTCCACAGGTCCTTTTGAAACCCCCTTATGCGAAAAGGAACAAGGTACGAGCTTCACCTCCACACAACCACAACTAGCCCTGGCACGAGTGTCTTTTCGCAACTCGCAACCTCATGAATTGAAGCTTTCCTACAAAATTCTGAGATGCGATAGTCAACGATAGTCTGAATTCCCTTTCACACTTCTTGCAACTTGCAACCTCGTGATTTGGAGTGTAGATCCTTCATTCTCCTACTTTGCGAAATCCTGAGATGTGATAGGGTAACTATGGGTTGACCCCTCGATGCGCGAGTACATGCCACCTGTCACCCTTGCAGTCCCCACCTGACAGGTGTGCCACACATTGACACGAGATCTCGACTCTCGCCACTTTGCAACTCCTACAGTTGAAACTGACTCCTCTCAAATCCCGAGCTTCCGAAGTGTCGAATTCCCGAAACTCCACGCTAATTCCTGTCGCAACTCGCGACTTCGGGACTTTCATTCCACTACGCTCAACTCCTTGTCATGAGGATCCTCGAAATGACGAAATGATCTAACGGCTTGTGCAAAGAATGATCAATGGTCCACGTTGATTCTTACCTCCTGAAGGGTGGATTCATCTAATGCTTATCCTTCTTGCAACTTCACTGGAATCCCACGGTCCTCGCGACTTCGTGAATTCTCCACAGAGAATTTCGACCGCTCGTTGTTCCTGGACAACTTCTGCGAAATAAACCAAGGTTCTTCCTTATGAACTTTAGTTATGCTGGATGACTTCGACCCTCATCTCCCTTTGAAGTAGTTCGAATTTTGTCCCCCTTTGAAGTATTCAAATGTATTATCCCTTCTGAGATTTCACTTACAAACTCAAACCTCCAAAAGGGTTTCTGCTCGCACTCCTTGCGACAGACTTTCAAATACTTCTAAGTATTTGATTATTTTGACTTTGTGCACTCTCTGCAACAACAGTCCTTCAACTCTCCCCTTTTGGTTGATAAGTTCTAAGATTTCAACTAGCCTATGTACACCTTGCACGGATTCTTGTGCTTCACTTGCACTTCTGTTGGAATGAGAACAACGATATCCCTCCTGATCTTTCAAAGATAAACTCTAAACCTTTGTCAACGCACTCCTTGCGGATGTTTCACTGCACTCCTTGCAAGAACTTTCACTCAGGATGAGAAACAATTGAAACTCATTCTCTTTCTCTTTCAGACTTCAAACATTCAACATGAAATCATACATGCACAGTGTCAAAGCAAATGCATAACTAGAGAGAATAAAAAACTGTAAGCATACCATTCACCATGTATAAACATAAAACATCATAACACCATGAAATATGATTCAAAGCTTCTTATATTAATTCAAAGCTCCTGTACATGGGCTCTCCTTTCAATTCTCTACTACAACTCTATGCTCATAATACAATTAATTAATGATACAAAGGCGAGGGTGTCTATATCCATTTTCCCTCCTGCTCTCTAAACTGTCTAATCTAACATTCAAATCTACCTACTTTCATTAACTATGCATAAATGACTTAATGTTTTACAGATGAGAGTAGTCACTCAAGATCTGTTTACAACCTCCAAGATATAAATGCAACTACGCCACCTTCCTAACTATTACATTATATCCGCTCCCTTAAACTTTCGAAACATTTCAAAACATGAAAAATGAGTGTTGCGCTTTCCAGCTGTCCTTCGCCTCCACGCTCACTTGACTGCTTACGATGCTCCTGCATCATATTTGAAATTGGATTTCGCCCATTGATCGTACCAGATCAACAATGGACGTGTCCCAATCAATCCAGTGTTTGAAAACACTGGTGTCCATCGTGGCAACCTCTTAACCCTATTTCCAATCGCAATCTCTGCATTCTGTTAGAAATACACTCTAGCATATTGTTTTCAAAATTGGAAATGAGATCGCCAATCAGTGTTAAATATTTCTGCAAATCTTATCAAATCGAATTTACTCCGACAGAAAAATCCCTTTAAATATGGATTTAAAACAGATAATCGAAGCTTGATATACACAAGGAGATTCCACCAGTTTCTATCTTTTCTAAAACAATAAAATTTAATGTGACCCACTTAGCGAAGATAATTTAACCCCACAAAGATCTCCAAATTAAATTTATGAGGCAAATGAGGAAGCAAAGGCGTTGCTCCCAGTTGTTGGTACAACGTACAAGAATATTGTATGTAAATGACTTTCATTATTGGGAGGTCGGTATTCCATCGTTTGCACACCGTCAAAACTAGTAACACCTCTACACAATGAAATATCTCAAACTGATGAAGACTTTGTCCAAAGTTGGCATCTATAATATGGCCCGTGAGAATTAGAGTATATTGAATGGGTACGTCTATAAATTTTAAAGTGAGGAGAGGAGTAGTAAAATCATTGATGGGAAAACTAATATAACCTTTCAAGTTGTTTATTCGATCAAGCTTTATGCGGTGATTTCTGTGCATACAATATTTTGTTTGTTTGCAGAGTTATTTCTAGGCATCTACAGGATAAGGGGTGAAAGAAAAAACATGGCGAGTAAACCCAAAAAATAAACTAGGCTAAAGTTAAAAAATGAGATTGGATCTTGGGATGGTTGTTGTGTGAGATTTATCAAATTTCAGACCTTCTTATTCATATATATATATATATATATATNTTTATATATATATATATATATATATATATATATATATATATATATACATATTTTTTAATGTACTTATTGTTTTTGATTTGCAGATGGAGGGTGCGCAACCATGTCATTTATTTATTAAGTTTTCAAAATAAAGAATAAAATACAAATTTATTTAGCAAGCTTATAAATTTATTTAGCAAGGATCTAAAAAAAAAATTTACGAGCAAATGGAAGACGAAAAATAGATTAGGCAAAATTTTCTTTTCGTCAATTAATTTATATTCCTGAAATCAACCAATCATTCATCCTACTTTCTGATCCTCACGATTGCACGAAGCACAGAGGAGAGCATACTTATTCTAGCAAGAATAAAAACTTGAAAATAAAACCCTACCTACACTATGCTAATTAGAAATGAGAGAGTAGTTACATGTAATCAAACAACCAATGTAGCCATGCACGTAACATTAATAAAAATATGTTGTCTTTCAATTTAGCAATTGAGATTCGAGAATATGTATGGGCGTGCGAAATTAGCTGTTGAAGTTCTAAATTAACAAAATAAAAAGGAAAACTAAGTGGAACTAACCTAGTACTTTATTGAAACCAACATTCGATCAGGCTTTCGTAGGCGTTATTTGTCTTAATCAGATCATGCTGCAGCTTCTTACTGTCCTCCTCGACCTCCTGCTCACCTAATTGTTCTTTATTAAATATGTAGGATTCTTCGTATGTTGATTCTTCGTTCTCCTTTGGAGGAGTAATTAAGCTTCCAGCTACTGTCAAGATCTCCTCTTCCAGAGAAGAGGAGATCCCAAATTTTGCTAGGACCTGAGTGAGTTATTCCAAGCTTAAACTCATTGTTAAACTATGTTAAAAAAAGGATTCTTACAACACCCAAAACCAAAATAAAAAAATAAAATTGAATAAAAGCACTCTTACTGAAATGGAAAATAATTACTCTTCACAGTTGCGGAAATTAAAACATTCCTGATAGTTGGTAGGGACAGTGAGGAATCTACACTGAAGCAACTCTATGAACCTTAGAACCAACACATGTAGATCACGCTTGCAAAATTGAAATTTACACTAATTTGCAGTAATTGAAATTTACACTACCCTACATGTCCTTACCCATATGTCACCTTAGAGTTAAGAGAATGTCTAATCACACTTGCATGAAAAAGAAATTTAAACTACCACACTTGCAGGAATTGAAATTTACACTACCCTACATGTCCTTACCCACATGTCACCTCAGAGTTAGGAGCATGTCTAATTACACTTGCATGAAAAAGAAATTTAAACTACCACAATTGCAGGAATTGAAATTTACACTACCCTACTTGTCCTTACCCACATGTCACCTCAGAGTTTGGAGCATGTCTAATTACACTTGCATGAAAAATAAATTTAAACTAACACACTTGCAGGAATTGAAATTTACACTACACTACATGTCCTTACCCACATGTCACCTCAGAGTTAGGAGCATGTCTAATCACAGTTGCATGAAAAATAAATCTAAACTCCAATCCATTGTGCTTCCCTGGCAGCGGCACCAAAATGTTGGGCTCTAAAGATGTCCTAAAAACAACCTCTATGCATCAACCAAAGGTAGGCACTGGCACAAGCATTTTACTTGTCGCCTACGTAGGTTCTTACCTTTCGTTTTCAATACCCAGCCTCCAGAGATGCAACACTTGTAAAGGAACACCAATCGTAAATGGAACAACAATTGTTCTATTCAAAGGAACAACATGACCTGCAAAAGGAACAACAGTCAGAACAAAAGGAACAACAGTTGTTACATTGGGCCGAACTAATGTTGAATTAATTGCATTGTAGTATTTACCCAACTATCTAATTTGTCAACCCGGGGTTCGTAAACTAACGAAGAATACAAAAAGTATATGCAAGATTGAAGAATGACTAATCTAATCTAATGTTTAATCTACAACTGAAATTGAATCATTAATCTAACACACGATTGAAATAGAATCATTAATCTAACACACAACTTGGAATTGAATTAATCTAGTTGCGTAAATGAAATTAATCTAGGAATGAGAAATTGCATGAAGGAATTAATCTAGAAATGGAGAACTACATGAAGGAAAAGCAAGTACAACATGTGAAGAGTTAAATAACACAACA
>ML822563.1:151932-177143 GCA_009831015.1 Picea engelmannii | reverse complement strand
TTCTCTCAACCTATTTCCCATTATTACAAAATATAATCCCTTTAAATCCTCACACATATCTCTCATATATCTTAGATAAGATATTCCAACCAAATCTCCATGATCTTATCCTTGGAATGGGCTTGAATTATCTCCTCAAATATAGAAATGGTGGAGGAAGTATTCGAGAAGTCCTTTGAATTAATCCTTCACACATTCCTACACATTACAAAGCTCACACATATTTGAGATATATATGAAAACATGTCAATTTTCTAACATTTAATCACAAATTCCCTTTTAATACTAAAATGAATAAAGTGGAGAACAATAAGGTGAAACCCAAGTATATTTATGGAAATGATATCATGAAAGTTTAATGGGGCGATGAAATGTGAAGAATGATGAAGGGAAAGATGGATGAAAATATGACATTTCTGAGCCCCAACAATAACCACCTTTATTATATTTCGGGGATTCTTTAATATATTCTGGGGCCGACTTCTCTTTCTGCCTATTACAATTACATTATGACCAATCCACAAAGGGGATTTGGTCCTTTACAGTAGCCGACATGATCAATCCACAATGGGGATTGATTGAATGAATAATATATCAAATAGTAATTAGAATACACTTTGTAGTTACATTATTTAAACACTCCCCCTTAACAAGAGGGGTATTCTTCAACAAGATTAGAAGAGAGAGAGGCCTTTATCATAAACAACATCAGGAGGACAACATAATCAATATCATCTTGGAACACTGACTGGCATATCTATAAATCATCAGAAGTTTTATTCATCAACAACATCGTCATTCTCAAAGGAATGCAGTCATCATCTGCATCAATATGAATTAGTATAAAACTAATACATCATCATCATCACAACATGATGTTGGCTCATCATAATACAGGACTGGATTTATGTCACAGTTGTTAAGATGGAAGCCTAGTAATCGTCTTCCTTTATGTCACAACAATCAAGCTAGAAGCAAGATACTCGTCTTGCTTTTCATCACAACAATCAAGTTGGAAGCAAGATACTAGACTGGATTTATGTCACAACTCTCAAGCTGGAAGCACAACACTAGTCTCATCTCAACGTCTTGCTTTACGTCATAGCACTCAATCTAGAAGCAAGATACTAGACTAGCTTTACGTCACATCTATCAAGCTGGAAGAACAGTACTAGTTTGATCTCATCGTCTTGTTTTACGTCACAACACTCAAGTTGGAAGCAAGATACTAGACTGGATTTATGTCACAACTATCAAGCTGGAAGCACAATACTAGTCTCATCTCATCGTCTTGCTTTACGTCACAACACTCAAGCTGGAAGAAAGATACTAGACTAGATTTACATCACAACTATCAAGATGGAAGCATAGTACTAGTCTCATCTCATCCTCTTGCTTTATGTCACAACACTCAGGCTAGAAGAAAGATAATAGACTAGATTTATGTCACAACTATCAAGCTGGAAGCACAGTACTAGTCATATCACAACATCTACTCCCCCTTTCGAGGAAGGTCCTTTCGGACTATACCAAGATTATCTCAAAAGTGCTCAAACTTTACATGAGATAGAGGCTTGGTCAACACATCAACAACTTGTTCATCCGTGCTAACGTATTGGAGCTTTAAGGCTCCTCTCTGCACCATGTCACAGATGCAATGATAAAAAATCTCTATGTGCTTCAACCTGTCATGGAATACAATATTATCTATCATCTTTATGCAGCTCTGGTTGTCACATAGGATCGTGGTTGCTTCCTTCTCTAGGTCAAATAGATCTATCAACAACTTTTGAAGCCATATATCTTCACAGCTTCCAGAACACGCAACAATGTATTTTTCTTCTGCTATGCTGAGAGAAATCATGGATTGATTCCTAATATACCACAAGATCATGGCTAATCCCAAACTGAAACAACATCCTAAAGTGCTTTTCCTGTCAGAAACACTTCCTTCCCAATCTGAATCAGTGTACCCACTCAATGTGAAATCATGATCTCCATCATAATTGAGACCACAATCTAATGTACCCTTAAGGTACCTCATCACATTTTTTGCAACCACAAGGTGAATATGTCTGGGTTCTACCAGAAACCGACTCAAGGTGTTCACAAAAAAACAAATATCTGGTCTGGTGTTCGTCAGGTACATCAGTGATCCAATAATCTGTCTATACAATGTGGTATCAATCAACTCTGATGAAGCATCAACCAACAACTTTAGCTTCGTTTCCATGGGTGTATTCATGGGCTTGAACTCTAACATGTCGAATCTCTTCAATATTTCAACTGTATACTTCCCTTGGTTAAGGAATATCCTCTCTAGACTCTACCATACCTCAAGACCTAAGAAATAGTGCATTAGGCCAAGGTCTTTCATCTCAAATTCTAAAGCGAGTCTCTTTTTACATTCAGTGATGAACTTTTCTTCTCCAGTTAATAATAAGTCATCCACATACAATAATAGTATTACTGTCTCATCGTTCATAACCTTGAATTAGAGGTTAGAATCTACTTTACTCTTGGTAAAGCCCAAGCTTGTCAGAAAGCTGTCTATCCAGCCATACCAAGCTCTAGGAGCTTGTTTCAATCTGTACAAGGATTTCTTCAACTTGCAGACATGAGACTTCCTGTCTTCAACTTCAAATCATTAAGGTTGCTCTATATACACTTCCTCTTCGATAAAACCATTTAGGAAAGCTGTCTTCATGTCCATCTGGTGTAAATTCCACTTCATCTTAGCTGCAAGCGCTATGATCGAAGTGTATCTGGCTACATGAGAAAATGTATCTTCATAGTCAATGCCTTCTTTTTGAGAAAATCCATGATCTACAAATATTGCTTTATACTTCTCAATACTTCCATCAACAACATGTTTTATTTTGAAGAGCCATCTGGACAATACCACATCCTTTCTATTCGGTCTTGGAACTATTTCCCATACATCGTTCTTTATTATGGATTGGTATTCTTCTGTCATGGGATCTGCCCATTCTTTCTTCTGAATGGATTCATCAAAGCATGTAGGCTCCTTTTCTAGGAATTCACACATCAAATCCATATAACTGGAGAATGGCTTTGGTCTCTTCACATGTCTCGTGGTTCCTTCGGGAACACCATATTTCTCTCCATCTTGAATAAGCTCTCTATCCCAAGCTAGCTTTATTTTATGGGATATTTTCACTTGAGGAGGTTCTTGAAACTCTACTACGTCATGATATTCTAGAATTTCCTCATCAGGGGAATTTATGACTTCCCTCACTATTTCAACAACTCTGGGAACCTCCCTCACTGATTCTGTAACTCTGGGGATTATGGGTTCCTCTTCATATACCTCTTCAAGATGGCATTTTATCAATTTATTGAGCGCTGCATCTTCATCAAAGGTCACATCCCTGCTAATATCAATGTGTTTGTGACCTGGTATATAGATCCTGAAGGCCTTGGAGACCTCACAATATCCCACAAATATTCCCTTCTTTCCTGAGGGTTCCTTCTTGTTTCTTTTCTCTTTCGGTATATGTATAAATACTAGGCAGCCAAATATTTTGAGATGGCTTACCTCTGGCTTCTTTCCTGTGAACATCTCTTCCTGGGTCTTGAACCCAAGTGCACTATTGGACAATCGATTTTGCACATATACGACTGTCATTTCTGCTTCTGCCCATAAACACAGGAATATCTTGATCGTGGATCATGGTCTTCACGGCTTCCATTATTGTTCTGTTATTTCTTTCAGCCACACCATTTTGTTGAGGATTATAGGGAGTTGTGAGTTCCCTCTTGATCCCAACATCTTTGCAGGTTCACGAACTATTTTGAGGTGTATTCTCCTCCATTATCTGACTTGAGTATCTTGATCTTTCTTTCAGAAATATTCTCTATCAAGGCTTTGAATTCCTTGAATTTGCTGAACACTTCATATTTAGATTTCAAGAGATACAACCAGGTCTTACTAGAATAATCATCAATAAATGATACATAATATACATACCCACTAATGGAGGACGATGGCATTGGGCCAGACACATATGAATGGATGATTTCTAGGACTCCTTCTGCTTTTCTGTCTCTCTTCAGAAAGGGGTTCTTGATGTTCTTCCCTTGTGCACATCCATTGCATACGCCTTCATGGTCAACCTTGAGTTATAGTAAACCTGTGACCACTTTGCATATGTATGGTAGCGCCTTGTAGTTAATGTGAGCTAATATTCTATGCCAAAGTTCACATGGATTCTCAATGGCGTGGGTCATGGCAACTTATGAGTGACCCTTTAGCTTATACAAGCCACCTTCTTCTTTTCCAATGATGATTGCTTCTTTTAAGGTTTCTCCTTTAGCCCACATAAGAAATTCTCCATCTATAAAGGAAACTATGAAGCCTTTCTTCTCTAAAGATGATATGGAGAGTAGGTTCTTTGTCAAATTTGGTACATATAGTACGTCCTTCATCTTCATTTCATTTCCTGAATTAAGCTTGTAGTTTGATTCTCCCACTCCCTTGATGGGATATTGATAATCATCTCCAAGTGTCACTTTCTGAGAAAACTTATTTTCTGAAATGTAAGAGAGAATATCTCTTTGTCCTTTCATGTTCTTGGAGGCACCACTATCAATGAGCCAAGCGTCCTCTCCAGGTGTTACCAATCCTAAGAGGGCTGCGATTAAGACATGTTCTTTAATTTGTTCTCTTAACATCTTTGTAGGTGGCTCTTCATCTTCAAATGCATGGGCATGGTGCCTCTTTTGTTTCCTCTTGTATTCTTCTCATCTAGATGGACAAAATTTTGCAATGTATCCCATCTTGTCATAATGGTAGCTTTGTACATATGAGTAATCTCTTTCCTTTCGTTGTCCTTTCTTCTGGAATCTCCTTGGATGAGATTATTTATGACTGAATTTGTGTTAGGGTTGAGACTCTTTGTAAGTATCTTTCTAGAAGTAATACTTCTTTCTTCCTCCTTTAGTGTGAGTAGCTAGGGCTTGATCTTCATCTCTTGCTAGTAAAGCCTCTCGGTTAGCTACTCTTGTTTCTTCTTGGATGCATTCTTCCCATAGACTGTCAAACTTCAGTTTCTCTGTTCTGGGATAAATCGTTTGGATGAATGCATCCCAAGGTCTTGTGATACCATTTAGTGCCATCATTATAAGTTCATCTTCGTCTATAGTATCTCCAATTTCTTCTAGTTCTTTGAATTGGGATATTCTGGAGAAGTATTCTTGGATTGATTCTCCTTTTTGCATTCTTGTATTCTTGAGATGAGTTCTAATATTCATCTTCCAGTTTATGTTCTTTCCTTCATATAGTATGTTTAGGGAATCAAACATTTCTTTCAGAGTCTTCTTTGATGACACACAGGGAATCAGGTGGTCTTTGATTGAATCTGCAATGATTCTTTTGGCCCTGATTGTGTCCTTTTGGTGCTTTGCTTTTTTTGCAGCATCGACGGGCTCCGACACTTCTTCTTTGACGAATCTTGCTAGGTAATTCTCTTCAAGAATGATACCAATCCTATACTTCTAGGCACATAATTTTTCCACACCTTCTATCTTGTCAACAAGCTTAACGCTTGCAGACATCATTTACTTGAAGCTGGGAAAATGTCCAAAAATGAAAATGTTCAAAATCAAATTCTGAACTTACTAAGAGGTGCGCTTTGTTGAGGAAAGTAGCTTGGTGTGCTTGGATCTGATAAAATCCAACTTTTACCCCTCCAAACTTGATCTGCGGATTTTTGTACCGATGCTTCTAGTTTTCTAATACCTCTGGTACTTTGGTACTTCTGGTACTTCTGGTACTTTGTGAAACTAATCCAACGACTGAAAAGGTGCGATGAAGGTGCCAAAATGATCCTTGAGGGAGGGCACACTTTTCTAGATGGTTTTAGGGCTGAAATACCTCACCAACAAAAATCCCTAATTTGCATGTACGACAATAGTGACGTTTTTCACTTTCTCTTGTGAAAGATGCTTTCTTCAGCTTAGCTCTGAAACCATGTTAAGGTTTAATCTATTATTAGAGTTATTTTCATTTCAATAGATAACAATAGCATAAGATAGGATCACTGATAAATACACAATCACAAGAGACACATCATTTATCCTGGGAAACCCTCATGGGGAAGAAAACCCAACAAAACTTCCTTAATATAGATAGCCAATACAATGCCAAGAGATAACTCAAACAAGTATAGAAAGTCCTCTCCCAAAGATGTGCCTCTCTCTCTCTCTCTTCTGCAACTGCAGCTCTGAAAATTGTCTCTCAATGAACAAGTGAGTGTGTGTGTAATTGAGGCGCTAGCCTCCTTATTTATACAAGTCTGGCATGTGTGGAAGTGTCTTTTCATTGGCAGGGCCGAATTCTTCTTCTGGGTGGTTATAACCACCTTTATTATATTTCGGGGTTTCTTTAATATATTATGGGGCTGACTTCTCTTTCTGCCTATTACAATTACATTATGACCAATCCACAAAGGGGCTTTGGTCCTTTACAGTAGCTGACATGATCAATCCACAATGGGGATTGATCCAATGAATAATATATCAAATAATAATTAGAATACACTTTGAAATTACATTATTTCAACATAACAGATCTTCTCTCCTCTAGGTTGTGTGCAATTAAATCAAACTTTCAAATGAATTCACACAATAATTAACAATGCATTTGATGAACTCAACAAGTTATCACGTGCACACAAAAATTTAGAATTGGAAATCAGAGCTAACACAACACAAATTTAACTACAACAATCTAATAAATAACTAAACTAAAAAAATTAACTAAAGCAATGTGCTACACTTGGTTGGTGGGCCCAAGCCAACATGGTACACATGTTGATGAAATTTCAGAAGCTAGGTGTGCTGAACAAGTGAATCAAATTCAATATCTAGAAGTCTCCATTCGTATGATATCGATCACCACATCAAAATTAAGTGCAAACAATTAACACATGATTCAAGAGCAATAAACCTTGTTCATAATATTATCAACATTCCTCTCTTGTCAGCCTCATGAGGCTCATTTTATACATAAAATCACTTTATAGAGGATAGAACCGAATCTCAAAGCTTAGGAAACAAATTTTACAATTTTAGATAAAATCCCCAAATCTTGTTTTTTCACCAAATATGACAAATTTAGGTTAAATTCCTTCCTTATTTCTTAAACCATTTCGAATTTTGAAATACTATCCTTGTCTTACTCAATTTTTCATATTTTAGACAAAACCCATATCTTATAATTTTGAGATTTGCCTCCATATACACGTAAATCGAGGCACAAGTTGGCAGTTTGAGAATTTTACTAATTTTTGCAGAATTGTTCCCCCTGATATGGAGTTCCACACATGCGTGCTGGGTGAATTTCAAAACATGTGTCCGCATGTTGAAACTTCTATGTACAAAACCCATGTCCCTGATTTTCCTATAGAAGCATGCCAAATTTTCGACTATAATCCAGTATCAGATGGTTCATGATGGTATTGGATGACCTGGAGCATTCTGGTACCAGATGGTTGTTGATGCTGGTACCGGATGACCTAGAAATTTTTGGTACCAGATGGTTTCTAGAACATTCTGGTACTGGATGAGATGATTTGCGAGTACCAGATGACCTGAATTACGAGTACCTAAATTATGAGTACCGGATGACATGGAGTGTGAGTACTGGACAACTGTGCAAGCTCATAAACCATCATTAATAAAACATGAAAAGCCTTCTTTAATCACTAAAAACATAGTAAATAATGATTTATTAACCACAATGGATGAATAACAAGAGATAATGGAGGTTTATGGTGTAATTAGGGATATAGTATCGGCGAAATGCAGGAAAAAGGTATTATGATGAATGCATTTGTATGGAGGAAAATATGACAAAACTGGAGCCCAACACACCCCAAACCCAAGGATATTCATGTCCTCATGCAAACAAGGTGAATAACTTATGATACTTTGCTTATAGATTTATGTGACATTGTTTCTTTTGTGTAGGTGTTGGTTCTTGTGGAGTGACACTTTGGAAACTGCCACAGATTAATTTCAAATGGAGAAACAAAATTATCATAAAAATGGAGGACAAATAGTGGATGGGGTATCAAAGTGATGGTGAATGGTTTATAAAATTATGTTGATGGTGGTCATATAAACTTGGACGTCTTTATACTCGGCATCTTACATCAATTTTAAGACCAATATTTACTTTGTGGTTCTTTGTTTGGATAAACAACAATGAATTCATCCTCTTTGTGATGACTTAAGAATGATTTATGATGTACAAAGAGAAGAAACTATAGATGTTTCTTTGTATTTGTATACCACATATTTCCTTTTCATTACTTGGTCTTATCATGAGAGTATATTTTTTATTATGACAAGTGGAGTGAAGATGGAGGGTTTACAGAGTAGTTTTGATAATTCATAGTGGAGTGTGGAGTGGGTAATAGTGGTTATGCATCATTTTTTCCAAGTTCTTAGTAAATTAAAAAGATTTGTACCAGTTTTACCTCAATTTACCCTTGCTTTGAATTCTAAAGCATGTTGAAGTGGAAACTGTGCAGAACATGATGAAAGATCTGTGGAGCCATGATGTGGACTACTGAAATTTGAAGATGAAGTGGAGCAAGGATGAGACCTGATGGAAATTGATGAAGGCCGAAGAGAACATAAGTTGATCTCCTTAAGAGAAAAAAACTGGCTGAAGATGTTGGAGATACCGCTAAGAATCTGAAGATATGGAAGGGATATGAGGATCTCTTCACCCCCAAACCCAAGAGTTTGCATGTCCTCAGGCAAACTGCTACAAACTTTCTAATACCAATTTGAGAGATGATAAGAACAAAACATAGGAGATGCTAATAAATTGTGGGAACACAGAGAAATATGATAATAATATCATGAAAATACAAACTGATCATATCATGAAGTACATATAATGCCACATTCATTTAAAAATTTCCAATAAATATTTGATGACAAGTAGCATGAATGCACAAAAAATGAGGAGTTTTCAAAAATCACTTGTGAATATTCATCGTCTATGTATAACCAACTTTTCTGTTCTATAGCATAGATTTCTATTTCCTTGCTTATACAAATTTCATCAAAATATTAGCAACACTTATGCTCAGAGAGTCCTGTATATTTTGGAGTAGGGATTTTGTTCTTCTCCTTTAGAAAGAAAAATAAAAGAGTATCAACAGTCTCAACAAATGAAAACCCCATAGGAAACCGATCAACCCTTTTCACTCTCAAAAGATTTAGAGTCATTTAAGTAATAAATATAAATTTCACAGTTGAGTATATTAGGCTTCTAAGATCATGGTCCCACTCTTAAGATAATACATCTTAGATATAGTATGAATTGGATGATAGGGTCTTAAGTTCAACTTAGGGTTATTATCAAATAACAAATAGACAAACTTTATTTAGCCTTTAGTTCAACCATGCATGTTTCTTCTTAATTATTTACACAAGTATATCGTTCATACAAATAAATATAGATTAGGCATATCAAAATTAGAACCCATTGCCAACAAGCATGTTCAGTACTCCGATGGGGTAATTTTGACATCTAAGAAATATCCTACCCAGGAAGAATTCTCCATTTCCCACAAGCTTGTTCAATACCATGATGGGTTTGCCTAGTCATACCACAGGCTAATACCCACTGCCAATAGACCTGTTCAGTATCCCAACGGGTTAGCCTCTTACACCCATTTTCCATCAAAGGCTCTTGTCCCAAACTTTACCCTTAATATAAAATTTATATGTTGTGTTCGCATGGGTGAATGGGGAAGCATCTTTGAAAGCCTTTTTACGGGATGGGATGGTATTGGGTTGGGAGATATTTTATAGATTTCCCATAAAATATTTTTCACATGAAAAATAGACTTATGTATTGGGATTTAGTCCAAATACATATCATGGTCAAACTTACTTAAATTTTGGTGGATGAGGCCATGAGAGAATGACCTAAAGGTGCCTCTAGTCCTCAAGTTCATCTTCTCCATATAATTATGGTAGTGTTCCCATGGGTAGAAACTTCATGCACTCCCTTACTACTCTTTAATAAGGATTCTCTACTGACCAACTTTGAGATTAGATCAAGTTGTACTAGATGCCTATCGGCCTCATAATATGGACTTTTAACTTTATGTAATCCCATAATATAATCAAATACATGGCTATGAGTTACTGCTTATAATAAATGATATGAAATTTTGTATAAAGAATGAAAATGACATCTCTTGAAAATGATTGGCTGTGACAAAAAGTATTGGGTTTTATTAATTGAACTCTTTTCTTTTTAGTTTTCATTATTAATGATTACCTAAACTGTAAATTTCTTCAAGAAAAACAATTCATAAAAATAGTAGAGAAAAACTAATTAAGGTCAGAAAGTAGTCTCCAGAAAAATAAATTTTAGGAGAGTAATAGAAAAAGGGATTCAATCGTTCCAAACCAATATTAGGTAACAAAAGATCATAATAAAAGACATTTTTTATGAAACAACATAACCAAAAGAAATGCAATTACTTCCCTGAATTAGTCATGAAGATATTCTCCAAATCCAACCAAAAAGATAATGCCTGAAAAACTCCAACAAATTGTCATGGCCTCATTTATTTAGAAAACTTTGAAAAATATCTATCATCTAAAAACATGTTAAAAACAATTCTGCAATAAACTATATGCAACATTTATTCACCTATTCTCTATCCTACCTTAAAAAAAAAACCCTTTTCAAGTATATACGTACTTCCAATGCAACCATGTGCGTAACATGATTACAACTATACTCACATTCAGGTTTGAACAATATAGTTTAATAAATAACAGAACATGAGGAACCGATTGTTTCGAATGATATGATTTGAAGATTTGCTGAAGAAAACAATGGCATTGTTTCAATCTGATAGTTGTCTGGAACCATAGCTCAATGTAGTCTTGGTGTTCTTGGTTAAATTTCTCATTTAGACCACTCTGCATTTTTTCATCTATCATTCCATGCATATCATCTTCTTTCGGATGGTTTATCTCTTGGATGCATACATGATCTGGTGATAGGCATGTCAAGAAATCCTCGATCTCAGGTTCTAGTTGTTTCTCTGCTTTTAATGATTCTTCGATCTCCTCTACAGGTTGGAAAAGGTGATAAGAAGAGGATTCTAGATCTTCTCATGGATGTATCTCATGGAAATATTTTTCTTTTATTACTTCTAGAGATGCGGATAGGTTTTTGAATATTGCCAATATTCGCTCTTTTTGAGAGGCAGAGATACCAGCTGCAACTAAGATTTGAGATAGTTCTTCCAAACTCTTGGTCATCATTGAATGTTTGTTGCTGGTTGACGGGTCCTATATCACACATATATTAGGGGTTCTTACAACACCCAAAAACTTTTAAAAATCCTAAAGAACTGAAGAGTAAGTGAACTAAAAGAATATGTAAGCACACTAATTATATACTCGAAGCACCACTGTGCTACTAGGACCCCGTTGCCACTAAGTTATCTGTTCACACAAGTTAGCTTCTCTTCTCATATATATATATAAATGAATAATACTAATAACAAAAACATTATAACTACTGAAATGAAGAGGACAACCTAACTTTGGAGCAACCCCACTAAAGTAGACGCCTGGTATCTTCCCTCATGTCTTACCATCTTCTCTCCACCCTTAGGTCATCCTTAAATGCACACCACACTTGCATAAAAAATAAACAGACTTGCATGAAAAGAAACACACTTGCATGGAAGGAACAATCAAGGCTTTGGAGAAATAAAAACAACTTACCTATGCTCTACTCCCTTTAGCACCTCCCCAACAAGGGCACCAAAAATGTTGGGCTAAATATATGCACTGTTAATTCCCAACATTAAATTATTAACCGAGGCTCGTAAGCTTCAAGGTGAAAGCACATAAAATGTAGGATTGGAGCCTAATCTAACCTAATCTAAAGCTGGCGACAATATGAACAAACTCAGCAAAGTAAAACAAACTGTAGGAAATTAACACTAAGGATTCATCACCGGGACATAGAAATAACTTAGTTCTATAAAGGATTATGTCAAAGTCCTTCATGCACTTAGGGTGATGTTCGTGTGATTAATCGTGAGTATCTTACTTAATTTTCTTGTCCTTTAATGATTATTTCCTATAGCGGATCCACACTTAAATACAATAAAAGAAACAAGCAAATGGAAATGAATTCAAGTGATAGGAAATAAACTAACACCTTAGGTTGAAACCCATCACTGAAAGGCCATATCTCATGATTTAGGCCTTTAATATTCATTTGGTGATTGAAGCTATATAAAATTAAAGTGCAATAAACTCAAAATCATCAATCTCAATCAATACCAAACTAGCCTAATCTAGCAATCATCAAATATACTCAATATTAAAATTCTGGTACTGAAATCAGAAACTAGTGAAAACTGGTACCAAGATCTAAAATAAGTAAAAAATCCTCATTAAAAACTTATTCTCAAAATCCAACCACTTTAATCCTTGTCGTGTTGTCTTCAAACCTTTGTTGACTAATTGTAAAAGTAAATTATTGAAAATAGAGTAAAACAAATGAAAATGCTGCAAACAAAGTACTAGCCTCTTGTCACTCCTTTAAATAATTATGGAATCAGCCAAAACATCAACCCATAAAACATATAAATGAATCTTCTCATTTAAATCCACTCAGTACTCAAGCTCTTTAGAAAAATGGAATCACCCAAAAGACTCTTTCAATCACTCATCCATTTACAGTAAAATTCCACAAACTCAATTTCAAATATTGTTGGTTGTTGAATTCATGCTCAACAAAATATAATCACAACCTTCTTCTCAAACTTCTAATTGGTTCCAACTCAAGAATAATTTAATGCATGTCAAGAATCAATGCTTTGTTTTATGAGTATGTTTTGAATAATATATTTGCACAATCCTTATTTTTAATATTCAAAATATTTGGAGTTATGTTAATATCATTCTTTGAAGAGTGTTAGGATATTTAGACACTTAGGAGTTAGTTAAGATCTACTTGGTATAATGTTTCATTAGGTAAAAGTGTGTTTCTTAGTGTGTTTCTTTAGTATGCATTTGTAGTTAAGAAATCCGACAGTGACGATATGTTCCCATCATAGAGTGATCCAAGGGTTCATATTATCCTCGATCTTAACGACCATTGATCTATGGATTAACACCCGATTGGTCCATGATCTCTATTTAAATAGAATGGAGGGTCATTTGCCGACGATCGATTGTGAGAAACTCTCTTGTAAAATCTCTCTGTAATCTTTTTCTTTTGCATTAATAAACTTCTCCAAGTGGCCACATTGGCTGGGGCCGTGGATGTTTCCCTGTAGGGGTTTTACCATGTCAAAACATCAGTGTGTTGATATTTGATATGGATGTGTGAGAAATTACTGAAGGTGTTCGTCCTCTGTTGGAATAATTGTGTTGTTGAACATGGTATCAAATCCTATTTGAAGACCCTCTCCTGTTGTAGATCGAGGCCATGAATTCGAGTTGTCTCATATCAATTTTATGTCATTTTTGTAAATTTATGGGATAATAGGACTGTTCCATTGCGTTCGAAGCACTCATTTCAATTAGGAACACTTTTAGTTTCACTCGAAAAGGTTTCTGTTTGCCCAAGATACGACCATTTCAGTCATATTCAGAGGTATAAAGCCTGAATACACATTTTAAAATTTTTTGCAGAGTATTATTTTGGTTTTATATTATTTGTTTCCAAGTTGATACTCTTTTAGATCTGTGTATGCTATTTTCACCGCGCCCTGTGTGATCTCATAAAATCAGAAACATATAGGAAAAGATGCATCTTCTGGGTAAGCTAACCGAAATCTAACCCTTGTTGTCATCGAGAAACACAATTTTTTTTCTTGTGTGAAAAAAGTTTTTTTTGAGCACACTCTCCAAGGCTGTCAACACCAATAACAAAAAAAATCCTCTTTCTAAACAATACAATATGTTTTTCTAGCCCATTTGGTTAAAATTTGCCTTATTAAGTAAGAGGTCTTGAGTTCAAGTCTCTCTTTTTGTTACTTTTTTTGAAAAAGTTCATGCTCCATTGTAAAGTGTATTTCACTTCAACTATAAAAGTGAATCACTATAAGTAGCTTTAATGCTTTATTTTATATTTATTTATTTTTCATGTGACTTTTATTTTATAAAATAATTTCATTGTAAAAGTGATCCCCAGTTCTTTTTATAAAAGTGGGTCACTTCATAAAGCAACATACATCACCACGTGGTCCTTTGGTTATCATTTATGTTTTTTTTCTTTAAATAGAATAACTTTCACATCCGAAGTCTGTTTTTAGTGCCGTTTTTTTTAAACCACATTAATTTTTGAGATATTTCCATCTCGATCATCAATTTCATTTTTTAAATCCATATTATCTACATATTTAATATGACTTCTTCCAGTAATATTTTTCTTACTAGCACGAACTACTTCCAATGGAAATCTCATATGGAGGACTTATTAAGAAGTAAAGGCTTGTACTGGATTACCTTGGGAAAGAAAAAAGAACCCACTGATGCTAATAAGAAAGTCAAATGGGATAATAGGAGTGACGAAGCATGTGGACTAATCAGAATGTCCATCTCTCCTAATTTAAGGTTCCACCTTAAAGAAATTGATGACCCCGATGAAGCTTGGGAAAAGATTGAAACTGTGTTTGGTAAACTCAATATTATTTGAGAACAACAATTAGGAAATCAAGTACTGACTTTAAATCCAAGCGTTTTTTCTTACATTGGACACTATCTATCCAAGTTTAAAACACTCATAATTTTATGTGAAGAATGTGAGATAAATATGGAGGAAGAGTGTTGCATCTATCTTATTCTCTCTAAGCTAGGTAGTGTGTATTATGTATTTGTATCTACCTTTTATTCCATGAGAGAGGTTCTAGGGACAACTTAGGAAAAAAACCCACTCTTATGTCCTTTTTTTCTGCTTTGATTAGAGAGGAAGATAAACTTGTACAACTTGGAGTGATCAACACTGCAGGTACCTCCAACATAGCCTTAGTTTCCCAACAGAAATATAAACCCAAGAATCCCAAGAAGCAACATCCTCACTACAACAACAAGAAACATAAGGTCCCAAACCCGCTCAAACAACTTCAACTCCTAATGGTGACAAATGAGAAAGATGGACATAAAAGATAGAAATTGCAAATTTTGTGATAAAGATGGTCATGATGATTCCAAATGTGATGCAGGAGCATCACTCCACGTCATCCAGCCAGCCATCCAGCCATGCTAGCGAATTCAAGTCGTGAGTTAAAGAGAGACACAGTCCTCATTTAAAATTGGAATTGAATGTAATTAAATGTCTAGGATGTTGAGCCATAGAGTCGTGCCTTTGCGCATGCTGTAGATAAGATAGGCCTTTAATGTTTGTAAGGCTGAGATTTAGATCCAGATGCTGGACTAGACAACCCATTCAATGAAATTGAATAGGGTAGGTATATTGGAGGGAAGAGCTCGAAGAGCCCCCTCAGGTAAAAGAGATTTAGGATCTCATTTTGTGTAGGTGGATAGAATAGAGGAGTGAGTGTGTACAGAGCAGAAGAGAGAAGAGCCGAGACCTTGTTACAGGCCGTGCTCAGGAACACCTTGTAAATACAGGCATTGTCATATTTAATACAAAAAAGAGCAGTTTTTCCTGCATGTATTCTGTGTGTTGAATGAATGTCTGTGAGTGTTCATATGTGCCGTAGATGTATACTGTAGGTTTGCATTTGCAGGAGTGTGTCTGATTTCAGGTGAAGGTCTTTGAGGCTTCATACCAGGAGGGTGTGACAGAACACTGCGGGTTCTGATAGCCGTGCATAGAGGTTGCACTTCTGGATTCTACGGGTTCAGACAAAGACGTGCTGCGGCACAAGAACTGGAATCAACAACTTAGTGAATACCTCAAGGTTACTAAACACCTTGGAGGCAAGGATGTGTAGGAGAGACATAGTTGCAGAGAGAAGCTCTGAGGAGTTCTATGAAGCTCTGCCAAGTGGGCATTGAGCAGGTGCAAGGGGTGCACAGAGGGAGAACTCTGTTGTGAATTCATAAAGAAGAATCAGAATCACTGAGGATTCTGTGAAGCTTTGCCAGGTGGGCATTGATCAGGTGCAAGGAATGCACAACGAAAGACTTTTGTTGAGAAGTTCAAGAAGAAACAGAATCACTGAGGATTCTGAGAGCTCTTCCAGGTGGGCATTGAGCGGGTGCATAGGTGCACAAGAGGACAAAACTGTTGGACGTTTTGTGAAAAGATACTCTTCCAGGAGGGAAGTGAGACATTGTGGAGACAGGCACAGGAGAAGAGAACTCTTTGAGTTCTATAATTGAAGGAAGAATCCACTGAGGGATCTTCACAGGGTTGCTGAACACCCTACAGACTCAACAAGAAGTTGCTTGAGTGAAGGATAGCCAGGAGGGCATTATATTCTCCATCTGTGGGAGAAAGAAAGAAGGATAAAATCCCTTAGGGGTCTGAGTGTTTGACTAACTCAGGAGGGACATAACTGTGTGTGTGTGAAGACTATGCAAGGAACACAGAGGTCACGGAACTCTTTGGGGAGTTCAGAGTTCTCCAAGCTCAGGAGGAATAATGTCATGGAGAACGCAGGCGAGGCTTAAAGTTTGAGAAGCTAGCAGAAACAGAGCAAAGGCCAAAGCCCTTGAACCGCTTGGAATTCTTCCAAGGCTGGGAAGAAGTGCGCAAGCTCAAGAGGGGGCAATGCCAACCATTGGATCAATTGAAGAGATCTGGACCGTTGAAGATCTCATGTCCAGGGAGCATCAGAGCGAGTGCACAGAAGGAGGAGATCGTCAATCGTCGGATCTTACTCAAAATACCAGTCAACCGTTTGATTGGTAAGGAGTTGCGCATGGTTTAACCCTTAGCGCAGAGAAGAGGGTACAAAAGTCCCGAAAGGATTGACATATCGGGATATCGGAGTTCTCGAGGTCGAGAAAGTCGAGACATTTCAAGTCTCGAAATAAAGAGAGTGAATCTTAGCCGTCCGTTTGTGGAGACACGTGGCGGGGATCGAGCGACCCATCGGTATATCAGCTACCGGGGTTTTAAGTTGACAGAGAATTTCTGTCATCGGGGTATCAGAAACTCTGAAATCGTGAGATTGGATCAGGGCCATCCATCAGCTGGGACACGTGGGCGAGATCGGGAGCCCGTCGACATTTCAAAAATCAAAGGGACAAGATGTCAGAGCATTTCAGCATCAGAAGTCGCGAAATCGTGAGAGGCGATCATGACCGTCCATCATAGGAGGACGCGTGGAGGAGATCAAAGCATTCGGGAGATTTCCCAAAATAAAAGTCATCCATCGACATTACGGGAATCGGGAAATTGAGAATCCCGTGGACAAGAAAGTCTAAAACCCTGAAAAGGAGGTAAGGTTGCGGTCTTATGAGATAGTGGTCACGTGGGCCAGGAGTTTAGCCAGGATGGCTAAGGACAAAAGGGGGTGCATCGGTATTTCAGAGTTCTGGAGTCCACGAGGACAGGGGACTCTTGACATCGGGAACCATAAATTACCGAAACCCGAAACTGAGTCGGGGAAGATCACGGTTAAATGCAGAAGAGTCATGTGGGATAAGAGAAGGACCTGTGGATCAGGTTTTTAATAGAGATTCCAGTAGGGAATCAGAAGAGCCGCTTTGGCTCATGAAATGATTGATCGATCGTGTGAGTAAGAGCGCGAGGTGGTGGTCATGCATTACTACATCAAGTGGTATCAGAGCCTGATTCTTGTCTGTATATTTCAGACGAGGGAGGCATAAGAGGTAAAGAGCACTCTGATACACATCAAGTGGTATCAGAGCAGGGACTTCACTTGTATATTTCAGGTGAAGCGAGAAGGTAAAGGAAGACAGAGCGCTAGAGACTCTGTGGTGATTGTTCGTGGGTAGGCAACAATCGAGAAGACAGACAACAGGCTGTAGGAGGAAGCTGGAAACACTCGAGGTATAGAGTGACAACAACAGGTTTGCTAGGAGAGAAGACATAGACAACAATATGGCTACTGAAGACCATAGGCATGCTGGGAGGAAGAGCAAAGAAAAAAAAAAGCTTGCAGAAATGGATAAAGAGCTCGCTGAAATAAGGGCAGACATAGAAAATCTTGAACTGTATATGTAACAAAAATCCAAGCCAAGATGGGTATATGAATGGCCCATGAAGAAGCCGAAGATAAAATGGCCAGTCAAGGAGTTGATGACTAGAAGGCAGCGCAGGGTGTTGAAAGGATGGTTGAGGTATGCTGAAAACCTCAATGGACCAGAAGAAGAAATGGTTCAGATGTGTGAACCAAAGACTGGGAGAGGTCTCAATGATGCAGAGAATGAATTGGGATCGACTGAAGATATCAAGCACTACCAGGAGGGCAGAGAGGAAATTCTAGATTTCCAGGTGGGTAACGAGTTGAGATCACTATGGGATCTCAGAGACTGTCAGGAGGACAACCGAGGAATTTCACATTGCCAGCTGGGCAATGAAATGAGGTTGCTGCGAGATCTTGAAGACTGCCAGGAGGGCAGTGGAAGCATCTCAGATTGCCAGGTGGGCAGAGATGAGAATTCGAGACTATCTAAAGGTATCATGGACTCGGAGGTGAGTTCAATTCAGCAAGGGGTGCTGATGAAGATGGGATCAATTGATCTCATAATCTTCCAGGAGGGCAGTGAACAGATCCCATATTGCCAAGTGGGCAGGGATGAGCCGATGAGTTGGAATCATCCAGAAGAGTTGACAGAGCAGATGAGCTCAGGGGTGAATTTAGATCAGCATATGCAACTGATAGGAGAAGAATATAGGAGAATTCTTCTGATGATTGGGGAAATTGAGGTACTCCTACCACTTGCCCAGGAGGAGGCAGAAATCTATGTTGCAGATGCAACAACAACAGGAGGACAACTAGTTGATACTGTCGTGGAAGAATTGGAGTAGATATCTAAAGCTGCCCAAGCATGAGAGAAAAATGAGCATTCTAAGGAATGGCTCAACATATTCATCCAGGAAGATGAGGAAGCTGTAGCACTGAAGCTGACAGCAAAGGAAGCAGAAGAGGATGATGAGCATTCTAAGGAATGGCTCAGTATTTTCAGCCAGGAGACTGAAAAGACTGCAACCTGGGAGTTTGCAGCAGGAGACGAAGAAGAAACATACAACATTTGCTTTGCTGATCCGTGGGAACAAATTGAATCCCTGGAGAGAAGGGTAATAGTGCAAGGCTTGCACATCCAACATGTGAGGTTGGAAGTATATAAAGAATAATGCATGGGAGATTTCAGTGATCTGCCCATGTGCCAAAAATTTTTGTAGCTGAGGAGACTGCATGAATAGAGCCAGCCACTGGAGCAGCTGGACGAGGTGATAGAAGACATCAGAAGGCTGATGTTAAGGTCAGCAAGGACTTCCAGCGAGGAAAGGCTGAGCAGAAAGAAGGAAGCAGTGCAACAACAAAAGCAGGAGCAAGGAGATGGAGCAGATGAATAGATCCAGAGGATGATTTGGGATCCAGGAGGATTGCCAAAACTGAGATGGGAAGCTCATGAGAAGGAGCTCATGAATTTTGTAGCCAAGGAGTATGATACAGGAGCATCACTCCACATCAACCAACCAGCCAGCCAGCCACGTCAGCGAATTCAAGTCACGAGTTAAAGAGATGTGCAGTCCTCATTTAAAATTGGAATTGAATGTAATTAAATGTCTAGGCTATTGAGCCATAGAGCCGTGCCTTTTCACATGCTATAGATAAGATAGGACTTTAATGTTTGTAAGGCTGAGATCTAGATCCAGATGCTGGACTAGACAACCCATTCAATGAAATTGAATAGGGTAGGTAGATTGGAGGGAAGAGCTCGAAGAGGCCCCTCAGGTAAAAGAGATTTAGGATCTCATTTTGTGTAGGTGGATAGAATAGAGGAGTGAGTGTGTAGAGAGCATAAGAGAGAAGATCCAAGACCTTGTTACAGGTCGTGCTCAGGAACACCTTGTAAATACATGCATTGCCATATTTAATACAAAAAAGAGCAGTTTTTCCTGCATGTATTCTGTGTGTTGAATGAATGTCTGTGAGTGTTCATATGTGCCGTAGATGTATACTGTAGGTTTGAATTCATAGGAGTGTGTCTGATTTCAGGTGAAGGTCTTTGAGGCTTCATACCAGGAGGGTGTGACAGAACACTGCGGGTTCTGATAGCCGTGCACAGAGATTGCATTTCTGGATTCTATGGGTTCAGACAAAGACGTGTTACGGAACAAGAACTGGAATCAAAAACTCAGTGAAGACCTCAAGGTTACTGAACACCTTGGAGGCAAGGCTGTGTAGGAGAGACAGTTGCAGACAGAAGCTATGAGGAGTTCTGTGAAGCTCTGCCAAGTGGGCATTGAATAGGTGCAAGGGGTGCACAGAGGGAGAACTCTGCTATGCGTTCAAAAAGAAGAATTAGAATCACTGAGGATTCTGTGAAGCTCTGCCAGGTGGGCATTGAGCAGGTGCAAGGAGTGCACAATGAAAGACTTATGTTGAGAAGTTCAGGAAGAAACAAAATCACTGAGGATTCTGAGAGCTCTGCCAGGTGGGCATTGAGCGAGTGCATAGGTGCACAAGAGGACAGAACTGCTGGACATTCTGTGAAAAGATACTCTGCCAGGAGTGTAGTGAGACATTGTGCAGATAGGCACAGGAGAAGAGAACTCTTTGAGTTCTATAATTGAAGGAAGAATCCACTGAGGGATATTCACAGGGTTGCTGAACACCTTGCAGACTCAACAAGAAGTTTCTTGAGTGAAGGATAGCCAGGAGGGCATTATATTCTCCATCTGTGGGAGAAAGAAAGAAGGATAAAATACCTTAGTGGTCTGAGCGTTTGACTAGCTCATGAGGGAAAACACTGTGTGTGTGTGAAGACTCTGCAAGGAATGCAGAGGTCAAAGAACTCTTTGGGGAGTTCAGAGTTCTCCAAGCTCAGGAGGAATAGCGTCGTGGAGAACGCAGGCGAGGCTTAAAATTTGAGAAGCTCGCAGAAATAGAGTAAAGGCCGAAGCCCTTGAACCACTTGGAATTCTTCCAAGGCTGGGAAGAAGTGCGCAAGCTCAGGAGGGGGCAATGCCAACTGTTGGATCAACCGAAGAGATCTGGACCGTTGAAGATCTCATGTCCAAGGAGCATCAGAGTGAGCACATAGAAGGAGAAGATCGTCAGTCATCAGATCACACTCAAAATACCAGTCATCCATTTGATTGGTAAGGAGTTGCGCATGGTTTAACCCTTAGCGCAGAGAAGTGGGTACAAAATTCTCAAAAGGATTGACATATCGGGATATCGACGTTCGGGATATCAGAGTTCTCGAGGTCGAGAAAGTTAGGACATTTCAAGTCTCGAAATAGCGAGAGTGAATCTGAGCCATCCGTTTGTGGAGACGCATGGAGGGGATCGAGCGACCCATCGGTATATCGGCTACAGGGGTTTTAAGTTGACAAAGAATTTCTGTCATCGGGGTATCAAAAATTTTGAAATCGCGAGATTGGATCAGGGCCGTCCATCAGCTGGGACACGTGGGCGAGATTGGGAGCCCGTCGACATTTCGGAGATCAAAGGGACAAGATGCTGGAGCATTTCAACATCAGAAGTCGTGAAATCGTGAGAGCCGATCAGGACCGTCCATCATAGGAGGATGCGTGGAGGAGATCAGAGCATTCGGGAGATTTCTCAAAAGAAAAGTCATCCATCGGCATTACAGGAATCGGGAAATCGAGAATCCCGTGGACAAGAAGTCCATACATTTCAGAATTGCGAAGTCCGAAATCCCGATAAGGAGGAAAGCTCTATTGTGTGGGGGACAGCTGACGTCATATCGGGATATCGGGGATTCCAAGGACAAAGTGGCTATGCGCTTTGACATAAGAAAGTCCGAAACCCCAAAAAGGAGGTAAGGTTGCGATCTTATGAGATAGTGGTCACGTGGGCCAGGAGTTTAGCCAGGATGGGCTAAGGCCAAAAGGGGGTGCATCGGTATTTCAAAGTTCTAGAGTCCACGAGGACATGGGACTCTTGACATCGGGAACCATAAAGTCCTGAAACCCGAAACTGAGTCAGGGAAGATCACGGTTAAATGCAGAAGAGTCATGTGGGATAAGAGTAGGACCTGTGGATCGGGTTTTTAATAGAGATTCCAGCAGGGAATCGGAAGAGCCACTTCGGCTCATGAAATGATTGATTGATCCTGTGAGCAGGAGCGCGAGGTGGTTTTTGTGTCTTACTGCATCAAAATGTTTCAAGAATATGGTAGCTTTAGAAGAAGCTATGAATAACCACAACATCAATATTGATTCTACTACTTCTTCTTCTTCTCATGGACATGCACTTTCTTCTTCTGGTTTCTCCTTCAATACAACTTCTACTTCTTCTTTTGATGTGTGGCTTATTGATTCTGGAGCATCTTATCATATGGATAAGGATAAAGACATATTTTCCACTCTAAATGAATGCAACACCAAGAAAATATTTGTTGGTGATGATAAATCTCTTAGTGTTGTAGGATCTGGAACAATTCAACTAGATAATGGTCATTTCAATGATGTATTATGTGTTCCAAGTATTTCTTGTAACCTTGTATTAGTATTTCAAATCACTCATTCAAGTGAAGGTAAAACCGTAGAGTTTTCACCTCACCAAGTTGTAATAAGGATCTAAAATATCCTAAGCATGTTATTGCAAATGGAATTGTTGATGATATTACCAGGTTGTACAATTTTGACAACTTTGGGTCATCATCTTTTTCATCAGTTTTTGTTTCTCATAGCGATGACTTGAGAAAACTTTGGCATGAGCGGTTTGGTCATCTAAACTATAACTCATTGCAACAACTATGTAATCAACATATGGTGATTGGTCTTCCTCCTGTTTCATGTAGAGATGGTGTTTATGCCGGTTGTGTTCTTGACAAACATCATCAGGATAGTTTTGAAAAACGTGCCTCTTAGAATGCCCCAGGCCCTTTGCAGTTTGCTCGTAGTGATTTGTGTGGTCCACTCTCTTCTCCTTCTTTTTCTGGGTGCACGTATTTCTTAACTTTCATTGATGATTTTTCTAGACGTACTTGGGTTTACTTATTAAAACTTAAGAGAAAATGTTTTGACAAGGTTTTGGCCTACAAGGCCCTTGTAGAAAAGCAATATGGACATAAAATTCAAAATTTAAGAACAGATAATGGAGGCGAATATGTGAACAATAATTTTAGAATTTACTACAGTACACAGGGCATCCAAATGCAACACACTGTTCCATATACACCACAACAAAATGGTGTTGCTGAGAGAAAGAACCGTACATTAAAAGAAATGGTTAATTGTATGATCCAATCTAAGGGATAAAGTCTAAAGTATTAGGCATAAGCAATCAACTGTGAAAACTACATAGTAAATCACACTCCCACAAAGGCTCTTAAAAATATAACATCGGAAGAATATTGGACTAAAATTAAACCAGATATAAGTCACTTCCGTGTATTTGGCAGTATAGCATGGGCTCACATTCCTGATGAGAAAAGGAAAGCATTGCAGCCTAAAAGTGAGAAGTGTATATTTGTTGGTTATTCTGAAGAAGTAAAATGTTATAGACTTCTTCAACCACATTGTAATGAAATTATTATTAGAATAGATGTTAAATTTGATGAAAATATCTTTTCCTGCGAGCCTAATTCGATAATTGTGCCTTCTTTGGCTTGCGAGCCATGTTTGACATTTGTGCCTTCTTTTGTTCCTATTTTGGTTTCTTCTTCAAATGATGACAATGAGGATGAAAATACACCTCCGCCTGCTCACCTTCCTCCATATGAGTCCTTTGAACCTAAACCAACACCAGTTCCACCACTTCCTAGATGGGTTCGTTCAACATGAGAAGCAACCAGTGGTCTTGTCGGTGATCCTTCAGATCAACGCCGAACACGTTCATAGTTCCAATGAGCCTCTTTTATTTTGGCTCAAGTTTTAAAGACTCATGATCCATATATATTTGCAGAAACTTCAGGTCATCCATATTGGGAGACATCCATGAATGAAGAGTATTGTTCTTTAATGAACAATGATACTTGGGATCTTGTACCTCTTCCAAAAGGAAGAAAACTTGACAGATGTAAATGGGTCTACATAACTAAGTATGCATCATATGGAAGTGTTGAAAGACACAAGGCTCGATCAGTTTCCAAAGGATTTTCCCAAGTTGAAGGAAATGACTATAATGAAACCTTTGCCCCTATAGCCAAAATTAATTCCATCCGCCTTATTCTTGCCCTTGCTGCCTCACATAAATGGGAGGTCCATCAGATGGATGTCAAACCCACCTTCTTGCATGGATATTTGCAAGAATAAATCTACACGGAACAACCTCCTGGCTATGTCCAGAATGACTCTAGCCTTGTTTTTCATCTTAAGAAATATCTTTATGGTCTTAAGCAAGCTCCTCGATCTTGGTATGCCAAAATGGACAACTTTCTTATTGAAACTAGATTCTCTAGGTGTCATTCTGATTCTAATGTCTATACCAAGAAATTAGGAATCCATATCATAATCCTTATCCTTTATGTTGTTGACCTTATCCTTACTGGTAGTAACTCAAAACTTTTAAACCATTTGAAAACCAACCTTAAGAAGAATTTTGAAATGACAGACTTAGGATTTTTGCACTATTTCCTTGGCCTCCAAGTTTTTCAAATCAATGAAGGAATTTTTCTTTCCCAGTCTAAGTATGCTTGTGACCTTGTTTGTCGCTTTCACATGGATGATTGTAAACCAACCCATTCTCCCTTCCATTCTGGATTCAACCTAACTGCCACTTGTACTTCTCCCGAAGTTGATACCACCTTGTGTTGTCAGTTAGTTGGTAGCTGTCAGGCTGCTAAATTGAAGCTTTTAAGTGACCTGAAACACTAAATTGTCAAACCAGGGTTGGTAAACTTCGAGAAGATACACAGTATGTGAAGGCAAGCATCTAGTCTCTATCTGAATGTTATCCTAAGAAGAAAACACACACCTATTCTGAGAACTTGAATTTTAATAACTATCTTGAAACTGAGCATTTCCTATTTAAATCATCAACAGAAAAACAGTCTTGTGCTCAAATGCTGGTACTGCTACTTCTATTCAAAAGTGT
>ML822563.1:132879-143766 GCA_009831015.1 Picea engelmannii | reverse complement strand
CCTATGATAGATATTTCTGTAAGAGTTCAAGATTGATTTTTGTTTGTTTCTTCACATAAAATTCAATCTTTCAGATTGCATTGAAATCCTCTAATTAAAAAGACATTCCTGTAACGTGTATCACTCTAACGGTGTAATGGAAATAATGAATCGAATTGAATTGTTTGCAAAAATAAATAAATAAAAATGATGGACTATGTTTACACTTCAATGAATAAGAGTTTGTTGCTTTGTTCTATCAATTCAACTCACATTGAAATACTTAAACTGAAATCAAAGATCACATGTGTTTTATGGTTATGTCATGTAAGAAATAAAATCAATTTCCCACCACACAATGCATCTATAACATATCTTCTCTCCTCTAAGTTGCGTGTAATTAAATCAAACTTTCAAATGAATTCACATAATAATTAACAATGCATTTGATGAAATCAACAAGTTATCATGTGCACAACAAATTTAGAATTGAAAATAAGAGCTAACACAACACAAATTAAACTACAACAATATAATAAATAACTAAACTAAAAAAATGAATTAAAGCAATGCATTACACTTGGTTGGTGGGCCCAATCCAACAGGGTACGCACGCTGATGAAGTTTCAGAAGCTAGGTGTGCTGAACAAGTGAATCAAATTCAATATCCAGAAGTCTCCATTCGTATGCAATCGATCACCACATCAAAATTAAGTGCAAACAATTAACACATGATTCAAGAGCAATAAACCTTGTTCATAGTATTATCATCATTCCTCTCTTCTCAGCCTCATGAGGCTCATTTTATACATAAAATCACTCTTTAGAGGATAGAACCGAATCCCAAAGCTTAGGAAACAAATTTTACAATTTTAGATAAAATCCCCAAATCTGGGATTTTCACCAAATATGACAAATTTAGGTTAAAGATCCTTCCTTATTTCTTAAAACATTTCGAATTTTGAAATAATTCCCTCCTCTTACTCAATTTTCCATATTTTAGACAAAACCCATATCTTAGAATTTCAAGATCTGCGTTCATCTGCACGTAAATCGAGGCACAAGTTGGCCATTTGAGATTTTTACTAATTTTTGCAGAATTGTTCCCCATGATATGGAGTTCAACACGTGTGAGCTGGGTTAATTTTGACACACTTGATCCCATGCTGGCGTCGCTCTGGACAAAACCCATGTCCCCAATTTTCCTCTAGAATCACGTCAAATTTTTGACTATAATCTAGTACTAGATGGTTGTTGATGTTGTTATTGGATGACTTGGAATGTCCTGGTATGGGATGGTTGTTGATGCTGGTACCAGATGACCTAGAATGTTATGATACCAGATGGTTTCTGGAACATTATGGTACCAGATGAACTGATTTGCAAGTACCAGATGACCTAAATTGTGAGTACCAGATGACATGGAGTGTGAGTACTGGATGAATGTGCAGGCTCATAAACCATCATTAATAAAACATGGAAAAACCTTCTTTAATCACTAAAAACACATGAAATAATGATGTATTAACCAAAATGGATGAATACCAAGAGATAATGGAGGTTTATGGTGTAATTAGGGATATAGTATCTACGGAATGCAGGAAAAGGGTATTATGATGAATGCATTTGTATGGTGGAAAATATGACAAAACAAGAGCCCAACAAGTAGGAAGTCACTCAATGTATTCTCTCTTCATATGTCACCAAAAAATAAGTTGTGGGTCACTCATCTTCATGTGTTGCAACATATCTACAATAAATCTCTACATTAAACTCTGCATATCAGGTTTGTTATGGGTGCCAAGTCCTTTCTCCCTATAAGATTATATTACTTCTACTTATGCCTTCTTCTCATCAATAAAAGGAGCAAGCTAATCCCATCATTTTTCTAAAGTACCTATATAGGTTCATGATACCTTATTGAATACTTGTGGAATATACAACATGCTTCATGATTGACGTCTAGGTCCTCAATATTTTTATATCGGTGATATAATTTAATTTACTTGGATAATAAATGGTTTAAACCTCAAGAAAATCACAAGATTAAATATATTTAGTATGTTCCTCAAACCATTTTGTAGCTATTTGGACAAAATGCATTGTGATTAGATCTTCCTTCTCAACTTGGTATACATGATGTTGTGAACATGCGCCAACTCAAGCTTTAGGAGACATCACATTTAGAGGATGGAGTTTCTCTCATCATAAGGGTACCTTTCCAAAATTTCAACCTTATTTGGATGAAAATACTCTTTTTGATATTCACACATGCACCACAATAAATAATCCACTACCACTTTTTGAGTTGCTCACAAAGGTTCATTGTCAATTAAAGATAAGCAAAAATTATGTCAATAAACATTTAGGTGGCATTTCCCACATATATAATGTAAATTAGAGGCACTTTCCTCTAATGATATGAAAAATTGTCATGAATAAAAATGATATGAAGAGTTGTCATGACTGTCATACATGACTGAAAATGACATGAAGATTTATCATGACTTCTGTATACTTTCCTCCAACAAATGTTAGTTTCAACTTTGTGTTCACAAGAGGGATGCCATCCATTTGGAGAGAGTTAACTTGAACTTGTATCTTTACATGTTCCCTGTCCATGCACTCAACTAATTCATATCTCTAACTTGGAGAGAAACAATCCTAGATTCTTGTTGTAGGTTGGGAAGGAGAATGACATGTCATGCTAGAGGTATCTGTTGAAAAAAGGGGCTACCGACTAGTTCATTGGATGTTTTCATGATTGAGCCCTAAGATAGTCCTTCAATGGCCCAATAACCCTTCACCAATACTTCATTGAATACATTCTATATCATGTCTAGGAGGGTCTCTAATACCTAGGTGACAACTGACAAGGAGGGGGTCTTGAACACATCCATGTTTTGTGTGGTTCACTCTTATATTTGACAAAAATTCCATGGATCCGGTAGATCATTTTTCCTTTTCTCTCCACTTTATAATTGTATAAGTAATTTCTCATGGATATTTGGTCTAGTGGAAAGTTGTGATGTGATATAACTTGTAATCCAACTTCGATATTTATGATTGGGTGTGAATGAGGCCATGTGCAAGTCTATGGTATCTTGATTACATCACGACAATTCAGTTCCATAATGAGTATCCTTGGATTGTCAGTACAAGTGATGATACAAAAATAAGGATATGGAACTGGCAATATCAAACTTGCATATCTATCCTTACCATCCACAATCATTATGCACATTGTAACATGTGCTTCTTTTCATCCCAAGGAGTATTTGGTTATTTCAACCTCGTTGGATCAGGCTGTTCGTGTATGGGATACTGGTGCTATGATGAAGAAAACTGTCTCTCCAACCAATGACATTTTAAGGTTAAAACAAATGAACACAAATATTTTTAGAGGGGGTGATTCTATTGTCAAATATGTTTTGGAAATTCATGACCATGGAGTGAGCTGTGCTGCTTTTCATCCCAATTTTTCCTTTAAAACTAAAAAAGTAAAGGGCATAAATTTTCATAACTATAACCTGAATACATGTGATGATATGTGGATTTGGAGGAGTTTCATATTTGTTCTTGGGAATGGCCCCAACCATTATATTTTGGCTCAACATTTGGAACATGGAACTCCTTATCATCATTTCCCCACATAGCTTCCTTTGAGCCTTTTTTTCTATTTTAGAAATGAGGGTGAATTGTGGGAACTTGTTATTATGGCATTGTAGTGGAAGCTTGTGAGGAAACTATATAATTGATTCTACCTTTTGGGACGATTTAGAACAAATCTATGTTGTGGCCTCTTGTTGGATCCCTATAACACTCTACATCGAACATAATGTGTTGACAAGTTAGCAAGAGATCTATACATTTAATGTGAGAGCTCTACTTAGTAGACCAATTGGGATAGTACACCCAAAGGGAGATATTCAAATATATCCCTTGTATAATCCACATAGATATGTGGGATAGAACCTACCATGAACAACTGTATGGAGACCAATTCTTAAGTCATCATAGTGAAAAATGCAAAATTTTCTTGCCATTACCCTTACCCTGGAAAAATTGGAGGAAAATTGTTTGATGTGAGTTGATGTTGGCCCAAGGTTGGATGTTATTGAAAAGTTAATTGGAGTCTAAGCATGCCATCAAATACTGCTTGGAGTTTCATATGAAAACTTGAATCAACCCTTCGTTATCCTTCAAAATCTAGAGTAGACTAGAACAACTCGAAAAGTTGGTTGAAGAAGAAGCCTCCAACAGAAAAATTGGTGGGCTTGTAGGAAAGTATTAAGTTTGAATCTAAACATCGACAACAAGATACATAAATTTTTTTACACCATGCTTGATTTCATGCTCATATTTATTTTATTTCATATGTAATTAAACCATGCTTGTTGAATGCAGTTCACATTTCATGACTTTCAAGTAAACAATTATCATCTCTTTCAAAATACTTAGCTCACTAACTTATCTTCTCATTTTATTGAGTGTAGGTGCCACCAAATAGGTGCCTATCAGATCTATATTCCTTGAGTGATGATCAAGATATACTAGGAGAGGTTGAAAGTGAGACGTATTATACTAGATCTAACAGTTCTAGATCAACTAGAGCTGAAAAGGTAAGGAGAAGATTTCATAGACGCATGAAATTAGTTTATTTCCGAAGGAGGGTCATGTGATCATGATGATGAGAGAATATGTGACGTTGAGTTTCCCTTGAGGTATAGACATATAGTGCAATGATGGGTACTTAAGGAGCTATCTGAATTGAACACATATTTTTTCATCAATGGTGCTAGCGGGAAAACCCCCCCTATGGCTACACTAGGATTTACAATGTAGTCAGATCAATAACCGTTTAAAAGTATCCTACTTATATAACTACCCCAAACATATCCCATAATCATACAACAAAATAAAATTGAGAAGGATTGGGTAACTGTACCTCTACTCTGTGTCCGGTGATGATCCTCTCGTGCTTTATAGATTTGGTGACTGCATGCCTCCTCCCAAGGCTGACCTGCATTCAAATATAGACAAAAATAAAGATAAAAGAATGCATTTCATATATCAATAAGGGTTAGACTTTATAATAAAAACACAAATCAAAATGGAAACCTTCGACACACCATGATTTGGGATAGGAAAATACTTCGTTTATTGATAATACAATGATCACTTACAACCAAATCTGGCTACTGCTCCACAAACATGGTCCGAGATCCTATTCAACAAGCTCCAAGTGCACCTCTATATGGATTTCTCCTCTCAACCTTCTTCTTGGGAAGTAAAATGGGTTTATGATGGAGGAAAAAGGAAAAATTGGGGAATTCTGGGGCAATTCTCACAAGATGGCTGCAATTACTTGGGGCAAGGAGGGGATGTGAAACATGCAGAGTTTCACTGTTATTATGTCTAGATGTGGAATGATACCCCAAAAACTCCTTTTATATGACAAAAGGATGGTTATTCGGTTGGGTGACGGGCTATAGGAGGTGGGTTAGTTGGGAAACTACCCAATAGCCTGTAATCTCAATAAATTCCTTGCAACTTTTTATTTTTTGCAACTTTTGTGAGTATACGCGGGTTGTAGTGGTGCATCAAGCGTATGTACATGGGATGTAGTGGTGCAACGAGCGTATGTACATGGGCAGTATTGGTGCAGGGTGCATACATCTTCAAAAATATGGGTTTTTAGAAGAGCAACTCAGTGATGGCTTGGAAAAAAATTCAAGTAAGAGGGCCAAATGCCAGGTATGCATGTGTAGAGAAATTTAGGGTTATAATAGATGCCCCCTAATGTGTGAGGTCAGAAGAGAATATGATGGTCGAAATACATTACAAAATATTCACCATTGTACGAAACTAGTGAGCCCAGGACCAGAGTTCGGGAGCTGCCATCTACAAAAATAACAATTGTCTCTCTGAGGCGGGCATACCCATGCTCAGGATGAAATAAATCATGGCTACCAATAAAATACAATGCATATCCATGTCATATAATTATATAAAGTGTAGCCATGAGAAATACACAGTGGATATACATCTCAAAATCAAAGATATACAAGTATAGTATCCATCTTCAAGAAGCCAATAACACCCAATGGTTGGAGATGAGGTCTTCAGAGCTTGAGAAATGAATTCAAGATATTCAAAACTCGGGTAGGAGTACAATGTGAGTGTATGAATTCACTACCCAGAGGTCTTCGACGACTCGTCGGGAAAATACAAGAGGATATCGATGATTAAATCCTGGACTTGTCTCTTGACTTCTTCATTCTCCCGCGACGTCAACCTGTACGCTGCTTTGTTTGGTAAACTGGCTCCAGGTATAAGATCAATGTGATGGCTTATACTCCTAATTGGTGGCAATGAACGAGGTAGTTCATCCACTACTATATCAATGAACTCTTCCAGCAACTCTTGGATTTCTTCTGGTAAATCATCCACTCTTGTACTGGTCAAAACAATTCTAGGCTTCTTGACCACAATAAATTGTGTGTCTTCCTTCTTATTAACCTCATTAAGAAGTTCCTTCCAACTCATGAGAAGTACAGTGTTTCTCACCTCTGGTTTCACTTATTTATCCTTAATTGGCAACAACATGTGAGTCCTTCCATTCTTCTCCAGGGTGTATGTGTTCTTTCTCCCATCATGAACCACATTCCTGTCATATTGCCACAATCTACCCAGCAATAGATGACAAACATCCATGGGAATGACATCACATAATATTTCGTCCTTATAACCTCCTATTTTAAATTCAACTAAACATTGTTTAGTGACATTTACATGATGTCCTTTTTGTAGCCATGAAACTCTATATGGGATTGGATGTATGATAGTCTCCAGCTCCATCTTTTCTACCATCTCTGTAGATACGATATTGTCTGTGCTACCATTGTCCACGATGACTTTGCATACTCTGTCTTTTGTCTTGCAAGCAGTCCGAAATAGACCGTTCCTTTGGGCTAGGTTCTCTTCCTCCTTCTTTGGCGTTAAGAGAACTTTCCTCATCATCAAGGATCTTTCACCCTCATCATCTTCTACCTCAACATTCCTTCCTTGTGCTTCGACAATGTGAGTTTCACCACCTTCTTTCTTCCTGTCTGGACACTCATAAGATTTATGTCCATTTTTTCCGTAGACAAAAAATTTCACTTCACCTCCTCTGCCTCTTCCTCTTCCTCTGGCTTGAGGAAAAGTATTTCTATTAGCATACTACCCTCTCTGCGAGCTTCCTCCTCTCTCATGCTGAGTTTGAGGTTTCTTCCCCTCTTCTTGAGGTCTCTGAGTTCTGTCCTGGGCAATTGTTTTGCCTCTGGCTTGACTTCTACCTCGGCCTCTTTGACCTTGTTTTCGGCTCAACTTCTCTTTAGATTTCAGATCCATCTGATTAGAATCTTCCACATTTCGAATGATCATCATGCTCATATCGTCTTGGATGTCATATCTCAGACCATTCATGTACCTGGAAACCTTTTCATCATTGCTTTCCTGATGACCTGCTCTGATGTTTATCTTGTAGAATTCTTCAGTGTATTCCTTCACTGACATCAGCTTCTGTCTCAAATTATGCATCCTTTGAAACATAGTGTTTTGATAATCCTTGGGTATGAATTTGGCTTTCATCTTCGCAACCATTCTATTCCAACTTTTGATTTTCTGCTTGCCTTTGCAGCGTCTGTCAGCTTGCAGTTCATCCCACCATAGTGCTGCATGACCTTTAAGACTTGTGACAACATGTTTAACTTTTTTATCTTCCTCGACATCCTTATAGTTGAAGTATTTATCTATATATCTAATCCAGTCTAGAAGCTCTTCAACATCCAAGTTTCCTTTGTACACTGGAATGTCCATTTTTTCTCTGGCACCTATCCTAGCAACAACCTTGAATAGGCGTTCATCTACAACATCTTCGACTGCAACTTCTTCTTCATGTCCAACTTAATTTTCACTCTCAGCCTCACTGATATCTCCAGTGTCGACTGTGCGCCTCTGTGTTGTCTCCATGATATCAAGCCTGGCACGTAGTTCGCGCATTTCCATTTCCACTGCTGGATCATGCGTTGGTCTGTCTCTTCTTCTCGACGGCATGGATGAGAATGGTTCTCTTTCTCTTCTACAAAAAACAAAGAAATTTGTTCTATGCTCTGATACCACAACTGACATAAACCCCCAAACCTCAAGCCAAGATCCACTCACAGGATCGTTCAAATCTCCTTGAGCCGAAGTGGCTCTCTCAGATCCCTATCGGAACCTTCAAAGAATCGGTCCATAGGTCCTATTGAAACCCCCCTATGTGAAAAGGCACAAGGTACGAGCTTCACCTCCACACGACCACAACTGGCCCTGGCACAAGTGTCTTTTCACAACTCGCAACCTCGCGAATTGAAGCTTTCCTATGAAATTCTGAGATGCGATAGTCAACGATAGTCTGACTTCCCTTTCACACTTCTCACAACTCGCAACCTCACGAGTTGGAGTGTAGAGCCTTCATGCTCCTCCTTTGCGAAATCCTAAGATGTGATAGGGAAACTATGGGTTGACCCCTTGATGCGCGAGTACACGCCACCTGTCACCCTTGCAGTCCCCACCTGATAGGTGTGCCATGCATTCACACGAGATCTCGGCTCTCGCCACTTCACAACTCCTACAGTTGAAACTGACTCCTCTCAAATCCCGAGCTCCCGAAGTGCCGAATTCCCGAAACTCCATGCTAATTCCTGTCACAACTCATGACTTCGGGACTTTCATTCCACTGCGCTCAACTCCTTGTCGTCAGGATCCTCGAAATGATGAAATGATCTGACGGCGTGAGCAAAGAATGATAAATGGTCCACGTTGATTCTTACCTCCTCAAGGGTGGATTCATCCAATGCTTATCCTTCTTGCAGCTTCACTGGAATCCCACGGTCCTCGTGACTTCACGAATTCTCCACAGAGAATTTCGACCGCTCGTTGTTCCTGGACAACTTCTGCGAAATAAACCAAGGTTCTTCCTTATGAAATTTAGTTCTGCTGGATGACTTTGACCCTCGTCTCCCTTTGAAGTAGTTTGAATTCTGTCCCCCTTTGAAGTATTCAAAGGTATTATCCCTCCTGAGCTTTCACTTACAAACTCAAACCTCCAAAAGGGTTCCTGCTCGCACTCCTTGCGACAGAGTTTCAAATACTTCTAAGTATTTGATTATTTTGACTTTGTGCACTCTCTACAACAACAGTCCTTCAACTCTCCCTTTTTGGTTGATAAGTTCTAAGATTTCAACCAGCCTGTGCACACCTTGCACGGATTCTTGTGCTTCACTTGCACTTCTGTTGGAATGAGAACAATGATATCCCTCCTGAGATTTCAAAGATAAACTCTAAACCTTTGTCAATGCACTCCTTGCGGACGTTTCACTACACTCCTTGCAGGAACTTTCATTCAGGATGAGAAACAATTGAAACTCATTCTCTTTCTCTCTGAGACTTCAAACATTCAACATGAAATCATACATGCACAGTATCAAAGCAAATGCATAACTAGAGAGAATAAACAACTGTAAGCATACCATTCACCATGTATAAACAAAAAACATCATAACACCATGAAATCTTATTCAAAGATTCTTATATTAATTCAAAGCTCCTATACATGGGCTCTCCTTTCAATTCTCTTCTACAATTCTATGCTCATAATACAATTAATTAATGATACAAAGGTGAGGGTGTATATATCCATTTTCTCTCCTACTCTCTAAACTGTCTAATCTAACATTCAAATCTACCTACTTTCATTAACTATGCATAAATGCCTTAATGTTTTACAGATGAGAGTAGTCGCTCAAGATCTGTTTACAACCTCCAAGATATAAATGCAAGTACGTCACCTTCCTAACTATTACATTATATCCACTCCCTTAAACTTTCGAAACATTTCAAAACATGAAAAATGCGTGTTGCGCTTTCCAGCTGTCCTTCGCCTCCACGCTCACTTGACTACTTAAGATGCTCCTCCATCATATTTGAAATTGGATTTCTCCCATTGATCATACCAGATCCACAACGGATGTGTCCCAATCAATCCGGTGTTTGAAAACACTGGTGTCCATCGTGGCAACCTCTTAACCCTATTTCCAATCGCGATCTCTGCATTCTGTTAGAAATACACTCTAGCATATTGTTTTCAATTTTGGAAATGAGATCACCAATCAATGTTAAATATTGCTGCAAATCTTATCAAATCGAATTTACTCCGACAGAAAAATCTCTTTAAATATGGATTTAAAACATATAATCGAAGCTTGATATACACAAGGAGATTCTACCAGTTTCTATCTTTTCTAAAACAATAAAATTTAATGTGACCCACTTAGCGGAGATAATTTAACCCCACAAAGATCTCCAAATTAAATTTATGAGGCAAATGAGGAAGCAAAGACGTTGCTCCCAGTTGTTGGTACAACGTACAGTAATATTGTATGTAAACGGCTTTCATTATTGGGAGGTCGGTATTCCATCGTTTTCACACCGTCAAAACTAGTAACCTCTGCACAATGAAATATCTCAAGCTGATGAAGACTTTGTCCAAAGTTGGCATCTATAATATGGCCCGTGAGAATTAGAGTATAGTGAATGGGTACGTCTATAAATTTTAAAGTGAGGAGAGGAGTAGTAAAATCATTGATGGGCAGACTAATATAACCTTACAAGTTGTTTATTCGATCGAGCTTTATGCGGTGATTTATGTGCATATGATATTTTGTTTGTTTGCAGAGTTATTTCTAGGCATCTACAGGATAAGGGGTGAGAGAAAAAACAAGGCGCACAAACCAAAAAAGTAAACTAGGCTAAAGTTAAAAAATGAGATTGGATCTTGGGAGGGTTGTTGTGTGAGATTTATCAAATTTCAGACCTTCTTAT
>ML822563.1:113947-132641 GCA_009831015.1 Picea engelmannii | reverse complement strand
ATTTAGCAAGCTTATAAATTTATTTAGCAAGGATCTAAAAAAAAATAAAAAAATTTACGAGCAAATGGAAGACGAAAAATAGATTAGGCTAAATTTTCTTTTCGTCAATTAATTTATATTCCTAAAATCAACCAATTAGTCATCCTACTTTCTGATCCTCACGATCGCACGAAGCACATAGGAGACCATACTTATTCTAGCAAGAATAAAAAACTTGAAAATAAAACCCTACCTACACTATGCTAATTAGAAATGAGAGAGTAGTTACGTGTAATCAAAAAACCAATGTAGCCATGCACGTAACAGTAATAAAAATATGTTGTCTTTCAATTTATAAATTGACATTCGAGAATATGTATGGGCGTGCGAAATTAGCTGTTGAAGTTCTAAATTAACAAAATAAAAAGGAAAACTAAGTGGAACTAACCTAGTACTTTCTTGAAACCAACATTCGATCAGGCTTTCGTAGGCATAATTTGTCTTAATCAGATCATGTTGCAGCTTCTTGTTGTCCTCCTCGACTTCTTGCTTGCCTAATTGTTCTTTATTAAATATGTAGGATTCTTCGTATGTTGATTCTTCGTTTGCCTTTGGAAGAGTAATTAAGCTTCCAGCTACTGTCAAGATATCCTCTTCCAGAGAAGAGGAGATCCCAACTTTTGCTAGGACCTGAGTGAGTTGTTCCAAGCTTAAAATCATTGTTAAACTATGTTAAAAAAAGGATTCTTACAACACCCAAAACCAAAATAAAAAAATAAAATTGAATAAAAGCACTCTTACTGAAATGGAAAATAATTACTCTTCACAGTTGCGGAAATTAAAACGTTCCTAATAGTTGGTAGGGACAGTGAGGAATCTGCACTGAAGTAGCTCTATGACCCTTAGAACCAACACATGTAGATCACACTTGCAAAATTGAAATTTACACTAACTTGCAGGAATTGAAATTTACACTACCCTACATGTCCTTACCCATATGTCACCTCAGAGTTAGGAGCATGTCTAATCACACTTGCATGAAAAAAAAATTTAAACTACCACACTTGCAGGAATTGAAATTTACACTACCCTACATGTCCTTACCCACATGTCACCTCAGAGTTAGGAGCATGTCTAATTACACTTGCATGAAAAAGAAATTTAAACTACCACACTTGCAGGAATTGAAATTTACACTACCCTACATGTCCTTACCCCCATGTCACCTCAGAGTTAGGAGCATGTCTAATTACACTTGCATGAAAAATAAATTTAAACTACCACACTTGTAGGAATTGAAATTTACACTACACTACATGTCCTTACCCACATGTCACCTCAGAGTTAGGAGCATGTCTAATCACAGTGGCATGAAAAATAAATCTAAAGTCCAATCCATCGTGCTTCCCTGGCATCGGCGCCAAAATGTTGGGCTCTAAAGATGTCCTAAAAACAACCTCTATGCATCGACCAAAGGTAGGCACTGGCACAAGAATTTTACTTGTTGCCTACGTAGGTTCTTACCTTCCATTTTCAATACCCAGCCTCCAGATATGCAACACCTGTAAAGGAACAACAATCGTAAATGGAACAACAGTTGTTCTATTCAAAGGAACAACACGACCTGCAAAAGGAACAACAATCAGAAACTTACACTATAACTGCAACCATATCATTCATCTTCTGTACTCTTTGTTTTCATCATGATGGGAATATCATGAATATCGATCAGTTGTCCTTTGCGTATGCTAGTCCCAGTGTATCTGTTGGATCATCGATCCCTGTGGTCGACAATTCTTATCTGACGAATGAGAATATCAGTGTCTAAATGTATTCATCCCTTATGGGTATCTTCAAATTCATGGCACCGGTTCACCATATTTACGCCATCTCCAGTAGGCCCGTTTCATAAGAGAGGTTCGTTCCTTTCCACACTTCCTATTTTAACGATCCTTGGAACCTACCTTCCTCGACTGTGTCTTGTGAAGGTTAGTCACATACTAGAATGGACATTCCATTATCGACAACGGATATAGCGTATCAAATTTTTTCTTGACTCTTCCGCCGATCCATAACCTATTACCTCACAGACAGATGAGGAGTATCTTGTTCTTGAGCCCGTGTGGGCCACTTCATCATCTTTTTCACATGACTTCCTTGTTGAGAATTTACCTTCGGATGAAGCCATCATTGAGGCCATCAATGTTTCTGACAAACCTTAGGATGATATGCATCATCGCTTTTATTTTCTCCCAAATCTTGCTAGAATCGAACAAGATAACTTTAGATCTACTTTGAGCGAGATAGTCGGTCACTTCGTAGTTCCACTTGATACGCATGACACTTATGTTGAAGGATACATGGAGAGTATCTCACCTACCATCATGTTCCATATCTCTCATATCCTTGGCAATATTGAAAATCTATACGTCAGTGCAGATTGTTCACTAGAAGAAATTTTGATCTACACCGAACTCTTCAAGGAATTCCAAGATGTATTCGCTTGGTCATATGAAGAGATTCCAGGAATCGACCCTCAAATTTTCGAACATGAGATTAAAACTTACCCATATGCTAAGCCTGTTCGACAACATATTAGAGATGACAATCCTTCGAAGGCCCCTGAAATTAAGGCAGAGGTAGAGAAATTTCTTAATGCTGGCTTTATCTACCTAATTCCCTTGACTGAATGGGTATATGATCCCGTTCCTGTGAATAAGAAGCAAGGAAACATCCGTGTATGCATGTATTTTTGTGACTTGAACAAGGCCTATCCTAAGGACAACTTCCCGACACCTTTAATCGATTATATTCTTGACGAGTGTGTGGGAAGCATAGTTTTTTTCTTCATGGATGGATTTTTAGGGTATAACCAAATTCAGATTAAACCTGAGGATCAACAAAAGATGAAATTTATTTGTCCTTGGGGTACTTTTTCATACTGGAAGATGCCTTTCGGCCTTAAAAACGTTGGAGCAAACTTCCAATGTGCTATGACCTTCTCATTTCACGATATCAAACATATAGTCAAAGCTTATGTTGATGACTTGTTTCTCACTCCCATAAGAGAGTGGAACACCCTAAGAACCTTTGGCTAGTTTTTGAAAGATTTCATCATTATCGCATCTGGTTGAACCCTCATAAATGCATATTTTGCGTTAGATCAAGACATCTTCTAGGATTTTTAGTCTCTGAGACTGGGATCATGGTAGATCCGTTAAAGGTTGAGACAATACTTTGATTGCCTCCTCCGCACACTATTCGACAACTTCAAGGTTTACAGGGGAAATCTAACTTTTTACGTCAGTTTATAGTGAACTATTCCAATATTACAAGGGTTTCATGCATCTATTGAAGAAGGACACCCATTTTATCTAGGATGAGAGAGCCCAAGAATCCTTCGATGCCTTGAATAAATCCTTGGTATCGACGCCTCTCCTGAAGTCTCCTGACTATAGTAGAGATTAATTTATTTATGTCATGGTGTCTGAAGAGACGATTGGTATGGTGTTGGTTTGGGAGGATGACAAGATCCATGAACATTCCATTTACTATCTTAGTTGAAACTTAGTCAGTCCTGAACTCAAATATTCTGACGTCGAAAATCTAGCTTTGGTTTCCGTTCACGTAGTCAAACGGTTACATAATTATATATTTCTCTGCAAAACTATGGTGGTTGCCGATGTCAATCCATTTCAATACGTCCTTAACAGGCGTATCATAGGGGGAAAGTATAATAAATGGATTGTCATTTTACAAGAATTCAATCTCGATTTTGCTTCTACGAAACCAAGAAATTAATAGTCTTTGCAGAGTTAATATCTGACTTCCCTCTATTAGATGAGGATGTTACTCATGTTGATTCATTTTCTGATTAACACATTTTCCTTGTCTTGTCGTCCGACCCCTGGTATGGAGACATTGTTCTCTATCTTCAAAATTTGAAGTTCCCTCAGCATCTCTCATGAGATTATCGATGACATATATGATACCAAGCTAAGAACTACCTTATCGTTGGTGACACTTTGTATCGTCGAGGAGTAGAAAATATCTTGTGTCATTGTTTAACTCACAAAGAAGCCGATTATGTTTTAAACGATTTCCATAGTGGGGCTTGTGGTGGTCATCTATCCGGGCTTGCGACAAACCATAAAAGTTTGTGAGTCGGTTATTTTTTTTCATCTATATTTAAAGATTGCATGGAAACAGTTAAGAAGTGTCACCCCTTATAGGTGTTCACTTGGAAAACGCGCTCACTTTCAGCCCCTCTCCATACAGTCATTACTGTCAGTCCCTTCACCAAGTGGTGGGTGGACTTTGTAGATTGCAACCCAACTTCAGTTGGTGGGCATCAACACATTATCGTGGTCGTAGAATAATTTACTAAGTGGGTTGAGGCCATGCCTACAATTAAATCTGATGGGAAGACTGCCACCTTCTTTGTGTTCAATCAATTATAGCTAGGTTCAGAGTCCCGAGTGAGATTGTCACTGATCATGGCAGTCATTTTTAGAATGAAATGATGGAAGCACTAACATCTAAACTGTGGTTTAATCATGGTCATTATTCCCCTTACTACCCCCAGGAAAATGGACAAGTAGAGGCCATGAACAAGTCTCGCAAGACCATTTTGGAGAAAATTGTTAGCTAGAGAAAATCTGACTGGTATATCATGCTATATCCCTCACTTTAGGCATACCAAACCTCATTCAATAATGCCACCAATTTTTATCCTTTCTAGTTAGTACATGGTAAGGATTCGATATTACTTATTGAATGTGAAATACCTTCTCTTATATTGGTAGTTGCGCTCCTACCTGAAACTTTCGATCTCGAACGACGCCTCATACACTTAGAGAGTCTGGATGAGCAGCGTCGAGACGCCTCTACGACTATCAAAGTGAATAAAAGATGTATAAAGGTCCAGTTTGATAAGTCTGTTTGTCCTCGGCTGTACGCTAAGGGTGAATTGGTCCTTCTATATGATCAATCCAAAGAACCATTGGGGGAAGGCAAGTTCAAACCCATGTGGCACGGTCCCTATATTATGCGACGCGTCTTAGAAAAATGAGCCTATGAATTAGAAGATTATGAAGGGAACATGTTGGCTGAGCCCAGGAATGGGCTCTACTTGAAACAATATTAAGATTGAGCACCCATATTGGGTGGAACTCTTTGTATACTAATGTAATTTAGTGTATATATCTTTTCCCTTTACTTTTTGTCTTCAACTTGCTTATCGATTTTTCCCTTGGTTGGAAGATGTCAACATAGTCTTCGGTCTACTTAGGATTTGCATACAGAGCCAGTTGTCATTCACAAAACTTGGCTTCCACCACTTGGGTTGTTTACTCACCCGAGTGTCTACTGGTGTCTTCAGGTGACGTATTCCTAGGGCCATCCATGAATAATGTTGACGAATATAACGTCGTTATAGAACTTTTGTGTGATGCCATTTCACATGGTATTATCTCTTTGGAGGTTCACTTGGACACCCAGTTAGTAGTATGTCAGTTGAACGATAGTTACGATGTGTGTCACCCTAAGTTACTCTGATGATTCCTACAGGTACGAATTTTAGAACGAAAGTTTGATTTTATTACTTATCATCACATACCTAGGAATTCTAATTATGTATCCGATGCATATGATAATTTTGTTTTAGATTGGCATTTGTCACATAACTAAAGAAAAGAAAACATTCTCATCAATGTACACATTGTAACATAAGTAAAGTCAAAGAACCATGTTTTGATATCTATTTCAAAAAATATGATGTTTATAGTACAAAATTTTGGCTAACACCCTCAATACACATATATAGCCGATAATATAAAAGTGATGACATATAAACTTGTGGCACCGAATGAGTGTCATGATAAAAAACTACAGAGTTTGTGAGACGCCGAAAGAGTCGCACCCAAGCTCTGGGCATGCCTACTACCTACCGTTGCATAGCCTCTGACAGATCCTCCACCTGAAAACTATAGAAACATCACTTGGGCCCTCATCCCTTTGAGATCCCAAAAATTATACAACCTGCATCTTTTCAAGGCCATTTGGCCCCCTAGATCTCTTTCCACAATAGCATCTACCTCCTCATGTTCCCTTTCCCTCCACTCTAGCACCATCCTGCAGGAGAAAAATCCTTTTTTGAGTTAGCAATCACTAAAAAACAATGATTATGGACATATACATGGGCTGCAACATTCACAGTCACGTATAGGGATGAGTATATGATGGTTGTATTTTAGACAACCGTGTATAATCATGCGTATACGCGACCCGATGAACTATAGCCCACATACACCTAAAGTTATAATTTTCACCCTAAGTAACTTTAAAATTGGAACCTAAATACAAAATCTAATCCACTGAAAAGAAAGAGGAGAGGAAGAGGAATTACCTAGTCCATATGGTCGTCAATTTCGTCACTCATAGCTCCCGCATTCACCAGTTGAAGTTCAGAGGTAATTTGGTCCAAAATCCACTATTTGGGTAAAAAACACAAATGGTATAGTAAATTTGTTTTCCTTTTACTATTTATAGCAAATTTTTACCCACTTTTCATAGTTTCAGATAATATTTTTGCCTAATGGACTAATACAACAATGGATTGAGTTGGTTTTTGTAGTTTTATTTAGGGATTCTTACGATTTTCAATGTTATGTCGCCTGTTCGTAACTTTGTATAGGTATTTTCATTACTGAGCATATAGGATAGGTATCCATTCCATCATGTACATTTGCATCATCCTATGACTGTCACTCATATGCCTTAGGTACGAACCCACTTTATAGCGACACATAACTTTTTATCTGCTACTAGAAGTGTCATTTTCAAATGGTAGAGACTTACCAAACATGGCTACCCTAGTTAGATGCTCTGCTTTATTTGGCGCCCATGCATAGATTTTTTCCTGTAGGACCGAGAGTCCCTTATAGCTAATACATGACTTTATGCTAGACCTCATTTCTCACTCATAAACATGCTGACCTATACCTAGAGGACTGCCAAACGAGTTTTATTTAAGCTCTTTTTTAACTCATTTTCAAAAAGAGAAAATATTGTCCAATGAACTTGTCTCTTTCACACGCGTAAATTAGATTTGAAAGGACGTCTATTTGGTGCAAGTTTATCCCTTTTTGAAACAAACTAAACTAAGATTATGAAAAAGGACATTTTTCAGTGTTAAGTTGTGATTGCATCTCATGCCCTTGCTTGCAATATTGAGTCTATTTTCGTTTCTCACTTTGCGTTATAAACCGTTTACCTCAACAGTTTTTCATCCTCATCCAAACAAATCCTTGTTTATATCCTTTGCATCTTGATACCCTATACCTAGGAGGGAACATTCCCCTGAGTGTCCATATCCTACATGCACCTCCTTACGTTGAGCATAGGTATGTTCCACTGCTAGAACTAGTTTTTCTTACTTGCGACACTTGTTTCCTCCTCTGTATTATAACATTCATTTGACTATGAATATAAAAAAAAAGACAGACGAGAAGGGAGTATTATCTTATATTGGCAGCCGTCATTTCGCCTTTGAACATAGCACAAAATTTTTGAGTCCACTTGTCATCATAATTTTGGGTTTAGCATGACCTTAGGAAGTTGAGCTTGTTACATAAACTTTACTCCGACTAGTTACTCTTCTAGTCCCTATGGAGAGTTTGATTGATGCCTCCTGCATCTCAAAGTTTCATCATTGAGTGTATTCTTCCAGAGTCTTTCATATGTCTTATGCTCTTATTCAAAGGATGTTTATCAACCTGTGTCAGCCATTCCTCATAACTCTTGACTTTGCATGTCATCCATAACCTAAGGTTGTCTCAGAATCACATGAATTTGTAGTCCTATTGCACACCCTGGTCCTACTTTCCTCATTGGTAGGTAACCTTGAACCCACCAATCGACATTTCATCATTGGTTGTTGACTGGGTGGTTTCCCTTGTGTTCAATGACAAGACATATATTCACACATTGGGATTTGTGCAGTGTCTTGGATGCCATTATCCCTATTGGTGGTTTCCTCAACTTTGTCAACATTTTTCCTCATTGGCTGCTATTCATAAGGTCTTTTTCGTGTAACACTTTCACCTAGCACATGCGAAAGACACATAGGTTCGTTGGTTCATGAACATGTTCTTCATATGATTTCCTCTTAATCATTAAGCTCCTGCTTTGTACCTCATGATGAATGATGAGAGATGCCTTAATTCTCTCCTTTCAACAGGTCTCCTTCCATTGAATTCAACTCATCTATTCTGGAGACGAGACCTAGAGTCATATGAGTTCCTAGAGGCTTGCAGTCATTAGTGGTAGGTTCTCTCTCCATCGACAGTTGGGAATACATCAATGTCTCCTGATCGATGGATTCTTCAAGTGTTCGACCCTGACTCCTTTATTCACACTTGTAAGAATGTACTTGGTGCCTTGATACCTACTTTCATCATCAGTAGGCTATCTCATGTTTGTTAATGGTATACCTCAATGACCGGTAATCAAATGAAGTCTCATTGTGTTCGACCTCAACCCCTTTAGTCACACAATGTAGACTTGCACCTTTGGCGGATTGTGTAGAAGAATTGAAGACATCAGTTTATAGTAGCAGTTTTCCTAAGATGTTTCTACATTTCATTGGACCCGTATCTATGCAACTTCAGTGATCATGGGAGATCACATTGTACTCCATTGTATACATATATCTTTAGATTGATTTTGAGACTGGTTTTACTGGGCCTTGTTCGTGACTATGACAACATTTGTCATGTAGCCACCTTTGTATTGCCTATTCATTTCCATGGACAGTTGTTTGGTATATTTTCACATGGATTTGTAGTGTAATTCAAATTGGAAGCCATGTATGCAAAGTTAGTACATATTGTAATGAGAAACTAGTTCTTCTAGATCGGTCTCCATTGCTCCACTTCTGGGTTTTATAGTGTATTTCATCCATCGCAGATACTCCTCTGACCTCACACATTAGGGGGCATATGCTATAGCAAGATTTTCCTCAACTTATGCAATCTTGCAAAGAGGGCCTTTTTCCATTTCCCTATGCAGACTTGAAGTCCCATTTTGCAAATCCCAGAGCTAAAAACATGATTTTTCCACATATACGCACCCTGCCTATATTACAACATGCGTATATGCAGGTTGCACCACTACAACTTGTGTACATAAGGATTTGTGCCCAAAATTAAAAAATGGTGTCAGGTTTCCATGTCACGTCACGAGATCTATGATCCTTGGCCTTCCATATACTGGAAACATTCCGAATCGACCCTTCAATTCCACTTAAAGGCTACAAATGGGCCAAATTCGAGCTATGGAAAAGAGGAGAAGAATCCAATTTTGAGAGCAAAGTTACTCTGGAGAAATTATTCACTTCACATTGAGTCTGCATCCCTTTGTCCTTTAAGTCTGAACACATTGTTCAGCCCCCAAGATCTTCCATACATGATTGAGAACCTCATTGTATCTCTTATATGAGCCTTCCTTTGGTGGAAGATTGAAGTGGTGGAGGCCCAGCTGGAAGGAACTTAGTTTCTTGGTTCCAAACTGTGCCGACACAAAATTTTGTAACTTCATTCACTTTTGTTGATTACATCTTAATAGAAATACTCTTTTCTCGTCCAATTAATATCTTGTGAATATTTGAATTGTTATTCCATGGGTGTATTTGTTATGAATATTGATGGATTATGCTATTGAATGTGATAAAATTATATATTATCACCATATGCTTGCGTTTATTGATTGTTGAGGACTAGTTGTGGGTATATTTCTTTGGGTCAAGTGCTCAATGGTGGACTTCATCGAACGTCTAGATGAGGTAGGCCTTTTATCTTGTCTTGTTAGCATGTTTGTTATATAGCATACATGATATTAGAGTTGATTTCTGCAGTCATTTTCGTCTGTTGTGGTTTACCCCTAGCCATAGAGAGATTTTCCTCGTAATAGGTGGTTTTCTATTGAGAATTGGAACAACAAGCCTATGGATAAGAGGAACATTCCTTGTATGCAACCAGTTGGTTCAACAATTTAAAAGATAAGTTTTTGTTGTATTATATACACACACATTTGAATGATGTTGCATTTTCTAATTAGATGCATTCATGGTTTTTATTTTGATGTTAATTGCATGTGAATTTATGGGTTTGTTTCCCTATGTTTGATTTATTTTCATTGGGGAATTTTGACTTTGTATTCAGTGGGTGAGGATATTTTACAATTGGTATCGAAGCTTTTGGCTCAACACCAGACTCGTATGGGCCAAAGAATAGCGTAAATTTTCCAAACTCTTTGTTGTAGAGTTTTAATTTATGATGAATTTGGGGAAATTTGTGAAACCAGAGTGAAATACCCAAATTTATGATCAAATTTAGGTCGAATTTCCACTCATAATGGTTGAGGAGATGATCAATGGCATTGATTTGCAAGTTGAAGAGTTAAATTTGGCCTGGAATGTCAAATTTTGTGTTTTTATGGCACCTGAAGAGTTATTAAAACCTACGACCCATATCACATTCAAACTGGTGATCAACGATTGAGATATATTTTAGATCGGTTAAAATTTTAAAGTTCACCGAAGGAATTTTTTGGAAAAAATATGAAATTTTGAAAATTAATTTTTTTCGGTATTTTTTAATTTTTTTGTATAGATGATGGCATGGACCATACCCATAATGTGGACTAATAAGGTCCATGTTGGAAGTTCCATGGTGGCATAATGTAGGGGTCATGGGATATAGTTTGATGAATCAATGGTCGAGATTACATTATATTTTGAGAATTGATGGCCTAGATTCATCTTAGATTTAGTCAAAAAATTATAAGTTTCAAGGTTCGATGAAATCCTATGAAGTGGTGACATTTTTCATAGATCTTCGATGAAGGAAATCATCGGTCGTTGATGGATCGATCAGAATTTGATGAAATTTTACAAAGTATGTATTTTTTGATAGGTTGTGGATGAATGAAATCATTGGTTGTTGATGGAGCGATCGAAGTTCAGTGAAGTTATATGAAGTGTGGAGTTTTTATAGATCTTCTATGAAAGAAAACCACTGATTGTCAATGGAGATATTGGCGTTCGGTGAAATTATATGAAGTATGGAATTTTTTATAGATTGTCAATACGAAGGAAAATAGTCAATCATCGATGCAAAGGAAATCATTGATTGTCGATGTGAATAAATTCCTCGATCACCAATGAAAATAAATTCAGTGATTGCTAATGTGAAGGAAATCATCGATCATCGATGCAAAGGAAATTGCCAATCTTTATTGCAAAGAAAACTGCTGATCATCGATGCAAGGGAAATCATCAATCGTTGATGAAGGATTTTAGTGAGCGTTGAAGAAGAGGAGAAAAAGGACAATAAGGAGAAGAAGAGGAGGATAAACAGGAGGAAAGGGAAGGAGAAAATAGACAATTTACCAAAAAAATGTCTAAAGCCAAAAACCTATTTTGGCCATAATAGTAGCAGTTTAACTTAAATTCATTTGAAATTTGAGGGGTATGTCCACAATGACGAGGGATACAAGATATCTAGCGAGAGCCACTAACTATTTTTCCTTCAATTTTATGAAAAATGCAAATTAGTGAATTTTGAAGATCTGGTTGTGCTCAATAATTGGAGCTCAGATGAAGGTGAAATTTTTTTAGGGGGTACAAAAAGAAGAAATTAAGATACCCACTTGGGATTTTGACTAAATTATAAAGGAGTTGGAGTGGAGGTATTCAAACATGGAAAAATTCACTGTTCCCTAGAAATATTGGGGGATTTTTGAAATCTTCAGGGAAGGAGAAGGGACCTCAAATCACCAATTCAAAAATATTTTTCTAGTCGAAATTTTATCCACACATTAATCTGGAAAACTTTATATTGAGGGAGTTTTTCCCAGTTTTTCTTTATTTGGGATATAGCCAATTCTAAGTCTAGAGAAAATGTAAAAGTGCAAAGTGGTCAAATTGCATATTTATACGGAATTGGATAGGTGTATCTAATTTCAAATCCAAAAATTGTTGTGTGTTCATAATGGGGAATAATATCAACAACCGATATAAAAAAATTATTGATTCTCACCATATTTCACTACTAAATTGGGCGGAAATTACGACGGTTTAAAATTTCGTCACAATTTTTTTTCTTTTTTTGGACTAAATTTACTTTTTTTTTTTCGGGGTCCAACTGTTCATCGCTCTAGCGACCAACATTCCACGTTGGTTGTTATAGCGACGAAATTTCATCGCTAGAGCGACCAACCACGAGTTAGTCACTATAGCGACGAACTTTAGTCATTATAACGACCAACTATGTCATGCGTGAGAATCAAATGGTCATTGACTTATTGTTTGGTCAATTTGACCGAATTCGTCGGAATACCGACAACATCAATCCTATATATATCTCAGTTATGAAAAATTTGCTATAGTTGCGACAATCATTTTCTACAGTGGCGACAATCATTCGGGTGTTATGATGAAATGGTGTTCTGGTTTCTTATGAAATCTTGATTTCAATTCTCTTTCAAGAAGAGAAACATTGAATTGATCAGACTCTACATAGTTGAGATTTTTAAGGTCAGTACTTAAAAATTTTCTGTGTGATTTAGTAATTTGGTGGTATTGAACTATTTTATGGTTTATTTTCACTCCTTAAATAAGATTTTATGGTTTATTTTAACTCCTTATAAAGATTTTATGGTTTAACCACTTTTGATAGAGTAAAAAGATTACTGATTCAGCTACAATCACTCTAATTTTGTTCTTATATTTCATGGAACTTCTTGAATATCTAAGTATCATTGCCTTAGTAAATTTACATTTAGGGATTCCTCCTTGAGTTGGAAAAGAACCAAATAGAAGTGAAGAGCAATGGATTTTGTCGTGATATTGATATTGGGCATCAATACTCTTGTGTATCCCTAAAGCTACCCTAATTTTTATTAGGGACTTAATATTATATAGTGTGATTTTGGGTGATAATAGATCCACCTCCTCTTATTAATGGAATATTGTGATTTCGGGGATGAATCAAAGTATGAGGCTTTAAACTTGGACAGTAAAAGATGTATAGTGTACCGTTTATCATTACCATGCCAAGGAATTGCTTGCCAGCTTTGATTGGTTGTCTTCAAATTATTTTTCTTTACATCATTTTTTATGAGAATTAAAGTTTCCTTTACGCTTCTTATGTCATGATTTATTTTTCTCCCCAAACTCTTTCTTGCACTTCTATCAATTTTGTTCCTCAATTTTGACAACATAATAGTAGGTGGATCGCAACAAAGATATTATTAGAAGATTCATTTATGTTTGGATGTTTATGTGTAGGTCAATGTGTTGTTTTAGAACCAAGTGTCATTTAGATTCCCAAATATCCAGTGTTGTACGTTGGATATGAAATGCATTGGTTTCATGCTTTGTTCCTTATTTTTTCTAGCTAATTTTAGGTTTCATGCTTTGTCCCTTATTTTTTCTGAACATGTTGTATAATTTTCATTACAAATATCTAAATATATAACAAATTATTTGAATAGATTTGCATATTGTAATTATGATGTTTCAATGGATTTGTTGTAATAGGTAATTACAATGTCAACTCCAGATGAGAAAATAGAGCTTGTTATGTTAAAGCGGCAAATGGTGATTCATGGTGATGGGAAATGTTATTGCTCTTGTTGTGAATGCAAGGGTTTTAATGGAAGAAGACTACCTTTAAAAATAGTTGAAAAACATGGTAGGGAGAATGGGCATGTTGAAGGGGGAAATGAATATCATCCCATGGTAAGTAATTAGTTATTATAGATCTTTGAGGGTATTATACATTATTATTTTTTTTTTTTAATTTATCTTTCAAAATAATATTTGTGATAACTCTAACTGTATTTTATTGCTTCTATTGTTTTTATTAAAGAAAAATCATCCTAAGAATGTGATGTCACCAAGAAGAAGACGTTTTCATAGAGATAATACTGAAGAATGATGCAGACCTATCGGCCCTCCGACCGAGATCTGCTCACAGGATCATTTTTCGTCTCCTCTGAGCCGGATCGACTCTTTCGATTCCCTGCTGGAATCACGATTTATTGATCCATATGTCCTTTTCGCAGCTCACAATCTCGTAAGTTCGCGAGTCGTGACTCCTAACTCTTCCTCTCCAATATCACGATACCTGAAATGCCGATACGGGTATGGCTCTCCTCTGTCAGCTCCTTCCTTATGCAACCGCCGACTAGGCTAAGCGCTAGCACCTCTCGCCTCTCGCCGCTTCGTGAGTTTCCTCGACCAACCTTGGCACCTTCCCTTCATGAAACCCTGAGAAGTGATGTTGAATTTTCTCCTCTCATTCTCGCTACTCGTGACTTCGCAATTTTCGAGACAAAATTATTGACTTCCTATCCACCGATATGCCGAGATGCTGAAATCCCGACACGTCGTCAACGCGGGTCCCACAACGGAAATTCCCGCCTTTTTGGAGTTTCAGACTTCATGAATTCGCGAATCCTGATGCTATGCTCTCGGTTCACTGACTCACGAAACCCCGAAATGGTCAACAAAGGTTTGACCTCTGTGTCGACAAGTATGCCACCAGTCCACTCTGTGCTGTCAGGTTCTTCTGCACCTTCAAACCTCCGAATGTGCGATAGGTACGGTGAGACTTTGTTCCAATGATCCTCACTTGACCTGGATCTTATGGCTGTCCTCACTCCTCGCGATTTCGCCACTCGCGACTTGGAGCACCCAATCTTTGGGATCTCACTTTGCGAACCTCGGAGTTCGCAAGATCCCTTGATCTCTACCACCTGTCCTCCTCCGATGGACGGCTTAGATTATTTCACGACTTCGCCACTCGCGACCTCGCGAATCTTGATGCAAAGGTTTTAAACCTTCAACTCGCGAATCCACGAAATGCGATTACACGAGTGATCCAACGACCATTGTTGGCTTAGATCATACGGTCTGATTCTCCAGAGATTGCACTTAGAAAAATGCTTACCGTAACTCCCCTGCTCCTCTACAAGATCTGATGGTTCTTGAAACTTCGTGAATTATCCATCGAGAATTCTGACCGTCCAATGCCTCCTTAACAACTCTTGTGAAATGAACAAGTATGCCTTCGCGAAACTTGTCCACCTACAAAACAATGTCACTGCGCCTCTTTCCAATACTTTAAAGCACTGGTCCTCTTTGAGATTCTCTTCGACAACTTCAAAGACTCTATCCCTTCTGAGATTTCTCCACAACTCGAGTCTTCAAGAAGACTCCTGCACGCACTCCTTGCGACAATTCTTCAAATACTTCCAAGTATTTGAACTTCTTCGACTCTGTGCACTCCCTGCGACAACAATCTTTCAACAATATCGCTCAGGTTGCAAACTCTAAGACTCTACTCAGCCAACGCACACTTTGCATGTCTCCTGTGCTTAACTTGCACTTCTGCGAGAATGAGAACAATGTTATCCCTCCTGAGCTTGCAGAGACGAACTCTAACTCCTATCAATGCACACCTTGCAGACAAATTTCACTGCACTCCTTGCAAGAAAACTCTTGCTCAGATAGAGAAACAATTGAAACTCATTACTTACTCTCCCTCTCTTCAGATTTTAGACATTCAACATGAAATCATACATTCACACATAAAATCAAATGCATAATAGAGAGTAAAGAAGCATATATCAATCAACATGTACAACACAGAAAGCAATTGAACACCATGAGTCTGAACTAAAGATCTTTGTATTAATCCAGAATTTCTGTACATGGGTTTTTCTACACAGCTCTCTGCTTCAACTCTCCTATGCTCTCTTGATTGATTATGCTGCTAATAATGTTTCAATGATACAAGTGAGGGTGTCTATATCCATTTTCCCTCCGGCTCCTAAAACTGTCTAAAATAAGAATTTAAAACTACCTACTTACATTTACTAGCATAAATGCCTCTTAGTCCTTCAGACGAGAGCGGGACGCTCAAGGTATGATTACAATATACAAGTATTCCCTTTCTTAATTGTTTCATTTACGTTTGGCGTATAGAACTTCAAAACATTTCAAACAATTCATCATGTGCCAAAATGCGTTGGTGTTTGTCCCACGCTCGCTTGCTGTTGGCGATGCTCCTGCATCAAAGAACAAGATGAACTTAATCGTGTGGATAATGATGATTACGGTATTCCTATGTAAAATGACGATATTAATAATACAGTTGATGATGATGGGACAAATAGATTGATCCAAGACATTTATAATGCTCCAATGGATGATGATTTCAACTTGGAGGAGGACAACTTGCATGATGATAATGATGACAGTGATGAGGACAATGATGATGAATATATTTTGGATAAACCTATTCTTCAAAATGCCACTGAATCCCTATATGTAGGCACACAAAAAAGTGTTCTCTTTGTTGTAATGTTGTTGGTCAACTTGAAGGTATCAAATGGTTTATCAAACACATGTATGACACTGGTCCTAAGGTAAGAAACATAATTTTACAGTTTTATGCAATTTTCAACTTTTATTTTATTTTATTTTCAGTGTCAATTGAGTCTAAATTAAGGATGCAAAATTTATAATGATTAATATAATTTTCATTATTGATTTTTGTTTTTTGTATATTGTTGTTGTAGGTTGATAGGTGAATATTTCTTACCATCACCAAATAAGTTACCTCGCACATACCGAGAATTATCTGCCATTCTGAAAGAAATTGGAATGGAATATCAGGCTATTGATGGATGCCCCAATGATCACATCATATATTATGGACAATATGCATCTGAATCAAATTTCCCTCAATGTCAAATTAGTAGATATCAAACTGATCAGTTAACAAAAAAGGTGCCTCGCAAGGTTCTTCATTATATTCCCAGAATTCCACGCCTGCAGCGACTATTTAGATGTTGGAACATAACATAGTTTATGGATTACCATGAAAGGAATAGAAGTGAAGATGATGTTCTTCGAATTCCTGCAGATGGTTCTTTATATAAAAATATCGAAGAAAGATGGAAATTTTTTAAAGAAGAACCTCGTAATGTTAGGATTTCATTAGAAGCTGATGGTGTAAATCCATTTGGTGAGCTCAGGTCTATCTACTCAGTGTGGCCTATGTTTGTTATAAACAATAACCTTCCTCCTTGGATGTCAATAAAGAGGGAGCACACAATGTTGGCAGTGATTGTTTCAGGTATATTTTTTTAACGATATTGTTTTTTTAATGTTTAACATTTCATTTGTCTTGTTCATTGCACAATTTCATATATGTATACAAGGTGTAGTAATTGTGTGTATTTTTTAACCATTTAGGTAAGTACAAAGTGAAATATATGAATGTATATATTGAGCCACTTGTCGATGAGATGTTAAAGTTATGGGACGACATCACTATGTATGACAACTCTATCGAACAACATTCCACGTTGGTCGTTCTAGCGAGAAACATTCCAACTTTAGTCATTATAACGACCAAATATGGCATGTTTGAGAATCAAACAGTCATTGACTTATTGTTTGGTCAATTTGACCGAATTTGTCGGAAGGCCGACGAAATAAATCATATATATATATATATATCTCAGTTATGACAAATGTGTTATAGTTGCGACAATAATTTTCTACAGTTGCATGAGTAATTTATGAAATGGTGTTCTGGTTTTTTATGAAATCTTGATTTCAATTCTCTTTCAAGAAGAGAAACATTGAATTGATCAGACTCTACATAGATGACATTTTGAAGCTCAGTACTTAAAATTTTTCTATGTGATTTAGTAATTTGGTGGTATTGAACTATTTTAAGGTTTATTTTCACTCATTGAATCAGATTTTATGGTTTATTTTAACTCCTTAGAAAGATTTTATGGTTTATCCACTTTTCACAATTTCAAGATCCTATAAAAGTGGATCTGAAAATAACTAAAACTGAATATAATAAAAAAAGGATATGAAAAGTAAGATCACTGTAGGTCGAATTTACCCTCTTAGAATCACTTGGCAGTCTGTAGGTGAATATCATGGAGTTTGAGATATCTGTTTGACAGTTGGGTGATTTCTGTCAAAAATAGAAATGCAATTTGGCTTCCTTCTTTCACCATATGTCTTCAAAACTTAATGAGGAGGATGATTTAGCTTCTGATAATTATTATCTTTAATTTGATACCATTCCCACATGTTTTGGAACTCGAAAAATGTGATCTGGGCAGAAAGAATTAAATTCTGGACTCTTTAGCACATTCAACGACTCATTGGTCTTGCGTTTTTCCCTTTAGCTGCTGAAAGTCAGAGCTTTCGGTAGCTCACTACACTGTCAAATTTTCCACTTAGCTGCCGAAAACCCTAAAATAAACTCCTATCTGATACTTTGCATATCTCTACCTCATGAATATCTAGTGATCCATTAAATTATTATGTTTTCCTTCAATTGACGTATTAAAACCCTTAATGTGAAGATATGTATCTAAAAGGAGTTAGAAACTATAATGAAGCAAGATGGAGTAACGATGTTAATTCACAATCATAGTATGAAAATAGTGTTCTGACAAGACACCAAGATGAGAAATAATGACATGAAATTTATTCAAAATATCATTTGGAAAAAAGGGAATCAAATTAGTATATATGAAAAATATTTGTCTAGAGGAATATGCACTCTCTCGGACCCATAGGAATTGGATCTACTAGATGAGGTAATAGTCCAAT
>ML822563.1:81646-101272 GCA_009831015.1 Picea engelmannii | reverse complement strand
TGGTTGTTGATGAGCTTCCTGAAAGCATCAACAACAGAGAATGGAGGGGGGGGAGCTGACTCTCCGCCCCCATTCGCACTCATGGTGGCTTTTCTTGGATGCTCCTACCATTGTAGCTCCTCCAAACCCTAACACCGTGAATTTTTTGTGTTCTAGTTAAAACAACCTTTGTTAAAAATAACTGAAGATTTACCTCTTCTTTATGTTAACCAAATTATGCAAATCCTTTTTCAATGATAATTTATATATATATATATATAATATAAATTATATTATATATAAATAATATAAAAACAAAAACAACATTAAAAAAAACCAAAACCAAAATCACGCACTCATATTTTTGGACTGACCCAAATAGTTTCATGCACACACACAGAGTGGAGGGTAGCAGGGGAGAAGGAGGAACACACGCAGAGTGGAGGGTAGCAGGGGAGAAGGAGGGAGAGGAGGAGGAGAAGGAGGGAGAGGAGCACAGGATAAGGAGGGAGAGGCACACAGAGGAGGGAGAGGTGCACGGGCTAAATTTCGAGTCCACATAATTCCATGGAAAAAACCATGGTATGCAAAAATAGTCTCTAAACCCTATCTTGCCTCCATATTCAGCTATTGATCTCACACCTCGCAGGATAGTGATTTAGTGTCGTGTTGACTCTGTATTTGTTTTCTATTTTTTTGTTTGACTTCCTTTTCTTCCAAAACGAATCGCTGAGTATGTTATTCCAATTTTTTCCCGCCCCTTCCAAAGCGAATCACTGAGTATGAGTCATATTTGTATATTCCCATGCTCATTTACTTCCCAAGCATAGAAATTTCTTCCCTCTCACCTTCCTACTATGCTTCTTCTTCTTATGGGCATTCTTATTATGATATCTTCTGAATTCCTGATATAGAGTTTAGGGTTTAGTCTTTTTCTTAATCCCTCTTCTACATGAGAATAAGGAGCCCTCAATCTAAGAATGAGGATAGGAATCCCTGAACCACTTGTCTAGAAGAGATCTTAGTATGTGGAATAGATCCTACCTAGTTTGTGCTAATCTATAAGAAGTGTGGTAGAGTACTAACCTTCCATAATATAGCCCATAATCTGAGTATGCCCCCCTTATTATATTATCTCATCGTCACTCTTCTTATGGGCATTCTTATTATGGGAATTCTTGGTGGCAATATGTCGAACCTAATAGTTAATGCTTGAAGTGGTAAAAAATATTGTCTAGTAGGTCATGGACTTTAAAAATATTGAGATGCAATATGTAGAATTCAATCTAGTCATGTTTTACCAAGATTGCAAAGAAATATTTCATAATAAAATCTCTAATGGTGAGAAGGTATGTTGAAAGCATGAATTTCTTGTGTTTAATTTTGTATAGGATCCAAATTAAACTATTTGGTAAGATACATCCATGATTACCTAGGATGTGATTAAGAAATATATGCAAAGATGAGGTGCACTTATAGATTTGGATATAATTTTCATCTCCTTCTATGTACCAACTGTTGATCAGCCCTAACACAACTAAGTTTCCCTTAAAGAATTTGGGCATGGTTTATAAAAGAGGAGAAAATAAATAGGAGCGAAGAACACATTGCAAAAATGTTTGTAATGATCCAAATACCATATCTCCACAACTTTTGATAACTCGTTGAAAGAGGAGGAAGATAAATATATCACATGTCACACATGTTTATGAAAGAACGCATAGTGTAGATTGCATTCAATATAAATTTAGCTATGTGAAACTAAAGGGATTGTTCATTTAAGTTCTCTTCATATTTATTGGCAACCATGTTTATATTTCTTGACTTGCAACTGCCTTCTTCAACATTTGGTGTATCGAGGGAACCCAATGCTTCTACATACAAGATAAATCCTTTTCACCATATAACTTACTCACTAGCATGATGAAATCCCTCATGTGTTCTCATAAATTAGAGGTGGGCTACAAATTAGATGGGAAATTCTAAATTATTTCTTCTGTCTTCCCACATAATTACAATCACCTTCATTGGGTCATGCTTGCTTGCAAATACCTACACAAATTCCTTGTAAAACATTACCTTGTCCAACATTACCAAAAACTTACTCTATAGATACGACATTAAAATTTCCATACTATGAATATGTCAAAGACACACACTTCCATTCTTAAAAATGTCTCCTCTAGGTCATCCTTTTGAATGATACAATATCCATACACCATGAATAGTGTTTGGAACTTATTTCTTTCCATCATTTTTTAGATCCTACAATATTCCATGGAAACCCCATACAAAAATTCTATGATACCAATATGATATATAAACTATAGTCTATCATGGGTATTACATTGGACACTTTGTTACAAGACATCTTAAATTCTACTACAAAATACCATGAGATTATACTCATTTATATAATGTTTTCTTATGATCAAAATGTAATATTACAAGTATATTAGTCAAAATATTGAAATGAACTGAAAATATAAGAGATAACATATATTAGTAAAATGAGCACACCAACACAAGGAATGACAATATGTACTACGGGAAACCTGATTTGGGAAAAACCAACAAGAAAATGAGCAATGCACCTTGTTGTTTAGAAAGAAGCATAGACTCACAATGGAGTTACAATAGACACTATCACTTGTGAAAAACTTCTATAAGGTCTTTTTCTACCTTTGTTCTACTCAAATATAACAATCATTTTCTCATCATCTATATTACAACAACCTTCTTCAACATTTGATGTATCGAGGGAACCTAATGCTTCTGCATATAAGAGAAATCCTTTTCACCATATAACCTACTCACTAGCATGATGAAATCCTTCATGGGTTCTCATAAATTAGAGGTGGGCTACAAATTAGATTGGAAATTATAAATTATTTCTTCTGTCTTCCCACATAATTACAATCAGTTTCATTGGGTCATGCTTGCTTGCAAATACCTACACAAATTCCTTGTCCAACATTACCTTAGGATATGGAATCTTGGAAATGATTTTCATAGTGTGTGGGGTGTGTGAGGAAAGCCTCATATTGTTAACTAAGTATATATCCATTTCCTTAGTGACAATCCTCATAATCAACCAAAGGACTGCATTGAATCAAGGGAGAATATTTGGCTAGGTTGCAACTTTGTGAAATTGAGATAACTATACCATGTAGTTCATTTAGATAGGGTCCATTGTTTCTTTTCTATATTCTCAGGGAATAAATTAAAGAAGTTTTGGTGCTCTTTAATATGTTTCTAAAAACTTACCAAAAGTTTGATTAGATGGAATTCCAATGCTCAGAGCTATATCACTAAAGATGGGATCTCGTGATGTATAGCGTTGGGTTATTTTGAGATCTTCCTTCCACCCCAAAAAATCTTGGAAGCACTCATTTTATTCTTTTGGATCAATTCCCACCCAACATGATTCTTTTTTGCAACATTTAATATATTTTGTTCTCTTGGCCCAACACCTACCCAAAACACTGAGTGCATAAATACTTTGTGTTTTCTCAGAGGTTGGGCTCCAACCCTAGATGCAAAAGTCTTACATGTCAAGTTATATTTTCAATGTTTATCTTTAGCTATACTATAATCTGAAGATCGTTGGCCTAACGTTTCCTTCTCCCTCGATGGACTGTAGGTACAACCAAATATGTATCTATCATACCTATCATCTAGCTCGAGTGATGAAATTTCGAGAGGGACAAGGGAAAACATATCCAACACATGTTACAAGGCAAAATCAACTAGAGGTGAAAAGGTCAGAAGAAAGTTTGGTAAGCGCATGAAATTATTTATTTCTGAAGGAGGATCATGCTCTTATGACGATGAGAGCATAGGTGCCATCGAGGTTCCATTGAGGTACATAAACCTATTGAAACAGTGGGTACCCAAGGAACTACCAGAGTTGGACACCGACTTCTGTGTTAATGAGAGGATGTATCACATTGCTCTGTCATCCATCCATGGCCTTGGTTTATTCTCCATGGAAAACATAAAGGTAAAATATGGCATATTAGTTGAATTGTTTGAGTATGTTGGACCATGTTACACTTATGGTGTATGGTTGAGGCTGGTCCAATATATGCCTAGTATGTGAAGATACACACTCACTGCAAATTATATACAATTGAAAGAAAATAATAAAAATAAAGGAGCGACTATGTATATTGATGGAAGGCCAAAGGCATCAGGGAATATTGCAGGTCTTATAAACAATACAAGGCCTGGGACGACAAGAAAGGAACCCAATTGCTTTTTTGAGGAGTGTGAAGGTAATAAGATATTTGTATGTGTGGTGAAAACAATAACATCAAGTGAAGAGTTTCTGGTCGATTACAATCTGAATCGAGTCGACCCAGGAACATCTTCTTTTTCTATGGTACAAAACCCATTATACCCAAACTTAAAAAGGGATTACTTAATTTGTGAATGTTTCATTTGTGATGAAATTTTATTTTATTTCTGAATTTTCCATTTTCTTATTTTTGCTCGATGTTTCATTTCCAAATATTTGCTAATTTGTATGTGTAAATGTTTCATTTGATAATATTTTCCAATATTCCATTATTTCATATATTGTTTTTTCAATATTTCTTGCACGTACTAACATTCTTCTTGAAATTCTGCCAGAGTGGTGATCGGGGCAAAGGCCCCATTCCTAGCACTGCATCGACCAAAAACGATGAATATATAAGTGATGAAGAGATATTTGATTCTAGAGACCCCTTGCAGACAATAGAATTGTCCCTAAGAAAGGCCAATATGGAATTTTGGGATTTGGTCGTTGATGGGACGGAAAATGCTAAGGATTTCTAGGGATAGCTGAATTACACGTTAAGATAGCAAATTATGGAGTAATTCATGTCATCTAACAATATCAATTTTTGGTTTTAAATTTTGTAATTTGATATATGTAATTAGCACATATTTCTCATTGTAGAATTTTGTGAGATCAATGAGAAGGGAAGGGGAAGGTCCTGGTAGCAGCAGAAGGACTGCAACAACGAACCCGCATGGCCACATAGCCACCGGGATATTTTTCACCCCAAGTGTGTTGCCTGAGACCGATTATATACCTTCTAGGGGTGATGCCACGCCCCCACAACACACGCCAGGTCATGCAGGTGGTGTACATGATCATGGAACTGATCACTCTTCCATTGATTGTTACCCTGGTGCTACACGTATCCAAAGCACAAGAACAACAATGATATCATTTTTGGTCGACCAGGACATGGTTCCTCTAAAAATGGTACAACTACTAGGTATTTAATATATGTCTTTATCGAGATTCCTGTTATATAATTGTTTAAACAATCACATATCAGTGAGATTTAAATTACTAATGGTGACGATGTTTTACAGGAAACAATGTGCTCTACAATAGTTTGCATGACTATGCATTAGAACCTTTTGGGCCGACCATTCAACTACGATGGAATCAACAAAATTCCAAACTAAAAAACCTTCTTATCTCTAGATTGGTTGGCGAGTTTGGTGACTCGTTCAATAAGCTCAAAGTCCTAAAAAGGATTGGAAATCATTTGAAACATGTTAGAGAGGTGTATAGGAATAAATTAGTACATGACCCCAAGTGCGAACGCCCTTTGGTTGTCCCCAAGAGGGAGTGGAAATAAATTATTCTCGATGCAAGAGAATTAGCGATGAAAGCACAAGGGAAGAAACCACCTGGCCCTAGAAGGTAAGAGTTGTTTTCAATTTACTATGATGGTCTTTTGTTTACTTTTCGAGGAAAACAATCAATATCTAACATATTTCAAAATATTGCGTAGACTCCAAAACACTTCCAAGGCAACAAAGGAAAGACAAGAAAAACACGACCAACATAAATTGGGCCAAGGTGGTTATGGGAGATTGAAGGCACATGTTATAAGTGCCTAAACATTTTACTTTTTTTTTATCATCGTCAAAAAATATGTAATTCATTGTAGCTAGTGACTAATGATTTTGATATTGCTCAATGTAGGGGGATTTGTTCAAAGACCAAGCCACAGAATAAGATCTAAAGGTTGGGTTCACGCAAGGTTTTGATGTCGTGGTGGCGCGATGAAGAAGCTTGGGGAAATCGCCATGTGTCTCTCTTGAGGACATGGTAAATAAAATGAAATTAAAAACTTGTCGATTAGTTTTTACTCATTGATTACTTGTAATGTAAAATATATTTTTTATTCATTTAAAATGTACAATAATGTGTGTCTTTTCCACATTTGTAGGAGAGTAACAATGCTACCAATGCTCCTGATGTACATGCCGATGAACCACATCCTGACCCGCATATTGATTCAAGCGTTGTTGTCGAAGGACCATTACATAGTGGTATGCGCGCATTTTAATGTTTTTCCATTTTTCAATGAGTATTAATATTTAGGGTATATTTTGTACTAAATACTTATATTGTTTCGTATGGAAGAGCGTGTAGATGTTGATCAAGAGCGGAGATCAACAAGCGCAAAAACAACAATGCAACCACCAACTACTATTTCTACTGCATCGACTAATCTAGGTATAAAACATTGTAATTAAATCTGTATTAATTAAATTTCGCTAGGAATAGTGAATAACAATATCACTTGAATTTTTGTTGTTGTTGCAGCAGTGGATGCCCATGCGCATCCTCAACCTCCACGCCGAAATACTATAAGTTCATCATGGCGTGAGGTGTTGAGTATTGATGATGCAACACTTCAAGAAGGCCCAATAACTGCGGGGGATCATTTGAATTATGATGATGACTTAATTTGTGCTTTCATGGAGACCAAGAAGAAGAAGAAGAAGAAAAACAAATGATTAGACATTTTATTATTAATATAAATCCAATATATTTCTGGTCCAATGTAATGTATTTTGTTTTCCTACATGTCATGGATGTTATTTGCTTTCATGCTTTTTTGTTTTAGCACATGGCGATGAATGTTTTTAGCTTACATTTAATGTTACTGTCATTTCTAATTATAGTTGTAAAATCTAGATAGATTGGGTATGGGAAAATGAGAGTGATGTGAGAGGGGGGGAGGGGCCAAAAGAGATTCCACGTTCACGTGGTTGGTCCTGTTCAGTAGAGAATAATTTATTCTCGAAACGAGGAGAAGCTCATCCGGGTATTCGTCTTTAGTCATTAATTTGTAGAGGTTGTTACATCTTTAATTACTATTATGAAATATAATTAAGTCATGTAATGAATCAGATGATGGAGAGGAACAACATTGGAGGCACCCCATCACTCAAAGGTATGGATCTTGTTAAGGACTGGTTTAAGGTGATTTTTGGTTGATTTATGACTATCATGATATTTCGTAATGAATGTGGAGATCAATGATTTTTTTTAGAAAATTTGAATTTAAGAAGACAAAGTTATGATGACTCCACGAGTGTTAAGGATGCATGGCGATGAGAACAATCCCCAAGGTATGTCTCTCTAGCCAACACCATTTCTAGCCTAAATCAATGTAGTACACATTGAATGCAATGACCATGAGGTTCATCATCCTCTTCATATGCTTCTTTCTCCGCCTAGGAGGTTCAAACCTCCTAACCTAACCTAGGCTACTCCTACATACCTCGGCCTACCCTAAACCTAACCTACATCCTAAGCCTAGCAATCCTAGACTCTTAGTGGCCTAATGCAAGACATATAGACCTAATATCTATAGCTCCCTAAAGCTACTAAAGCTACTAACTTGGCACTCAATTTTGGATTGACATAACTATTACAAAGACAGTCCCACCATTTTAATGCTAGATATAGATTCACTCTGACACAGTCCCCCATTCTTGGAAGTTTTGGGGCGATTAATATATCATTTGATTTATTGCAATGTATAGAACAACATACAATTGTAACTGACTAAATCCAATAACTTGGATCATTTCCCTTCTAACTAAATTTAGATACTAAGTTCCATATAAGTATACCTTGCAATTGTTGTCACCATGTTTGTGTGGGTTTGTTCTTTTGGTCACTTGTTTATTAAATATTTCCTTGAGCTAATGATATAGTTGAACCCGTGACAAGCACAAAATTGTAATTATGTTTCCTATAGTTAAGTGCAACTTATAATCATTTATCATAAATAAGGAAATTATCTTTTTCTTAAATTTGGATTTGAGTCCTAGTTGATGCCATAATTTAGATTTATGTGTTGTGTGGTGATTAATTGTAGCAATGGGAAGAACTTCTCATCATTCAATTGAGTTCAGTAATGAGGTGTGTATTTTCTTTGTCCAAACTATGAATAGGATATTTAAAACAATCCAGTATCAAGGTTCCTATTCCATTCCACATGTCGTGTGAGTGGAAGGAATGCCATTTTTAATACTAGAACCCCTTCTCCATATGATGAATGTGTTCTTTTTTAAACCAATTCTCTCGAAGGTGATATTGTTTGATTATTATTTCACTGTCTATGTCTACCTTTGGTGTCATCGCCTTTGTTATCCACTTTTGTTGAAATTTCAGGGTAAGTATAAATACAATTATATTTTGAGGATGATTCATCTTTGCAACCATGGATTGGATATCTACAATTGCAATCTTTGATTGTGAAAAGTATTCCACTTTGTTTTTCTGAGTGGTGGGTGTGTTGTGTTCAACACTGGCAGTCCCTTCTCCATTATGTTAAAATAGAAGACCTAGTTTCCTTTTGTTTGTGTATATAAGATATCCACCCTTTGTGTCAACACTTCATTTATGTCCTCTACTAACGACACTCTTGTAGTTCTCTCTCTACCTTATTTTGGTATCCATACTAGAGAATCCTAACTCATTTTATCATGAAAATGTTGGGATACAGGGGATAGATCTTACATGGACCTCTAAGGATGGATCATATTAAGCTAATCACTTCCTTTCTTCTCTCGATCAAAATAGTTGGTGGAAATGAGAGGTAGGAACAGACCTAGGTCACACCAAATACTAGATTGGATGGGCTATGCAATTTTATTCAATCTCCATCTAGTAGACCTACCCCCATAAGGATTTTGAGGAGATATCTTTCTTATCACAATTCATTTTCCACTACAAACCCCCATCATGAAACCAACTTTCAATCGCTATGTATTTTTAATTTCACCCATGGTTACATAGTTAAGTCCTCTCAAATATGGACTCTCGCCTAAAGACATTTTCAGGGAATGAATTGAGTAATCTGTGGTTGGTAACTCACCGGGGAAATCATATTCTCCCTTCTCTACTTTTAGTACATTAATAATACACATGCTTGGTTTGAACACAAATTTATTGGAATGGTAAAAATTAAAAATGTTTCAAGGAATTTCCTTTGGAAAACACTCTTTGTGAATTTTGTTATCCATATTCATTAGCAACCTACCCTAACCTAGCAACCACTCTAAACTATTAGACTCCTAACACAAGATCTCTAGGCCTCTCTCCTACTATCCTAAAAAATCACGTCCATCCTCAAGACTGTCTACCATTTGACTGTCCTAAGCTATTTTTACAGCCCCAACCTACCTAATGTTGACCTATTTTCATACTAGCTCACCCTAGGATATCTCCCCTTTCATGCCTAGGCCATTATCTCCCTAACGCAAGGCCATTAACCCTATCTCCTAAACATTTAGACACCCCACGACTACCTACAAAAACCCTTACTATTGACTATCCTGAAGTCTTAATTTAAGACCCTATTCCACTTTGACACACCCCTAAAAACAAACTCACATACTTGATAGTCACTCTACCTAAATCACCTCCCAAACTCTCCACCCAAAATCATAGTAAAACCTTCAATTATGACTGTGTGAACATAGTCATTCCCTACCACATTTAATTTGTTTTTGACAGAGATAATTCATGGGGAACATAACCTACAATCTGCATACATAAGCAACATTAAAAATCTTAACTTGTGTGCATTTGGAGGGGTTACATATCATTTGCATTTGCATATTTAGGACAAGTATGACTGATACATATTGAATTGAAGTCAAATAGACAGTCCCAACTTCTGATATGTAATGAACTGAGAAGGATACTATTGGATTATTGGATTGACACATATGAAATGTTTTGTGGCTTTGAAATATTGATGTCTCGAAATTAGTTTGATCAAAGTCATAGATACTTCAAAGAAAATTATTGTTCTCTATTAGGCAATTGTGTATATCATTAAAATTTAGTCATTGATTGATCTTAGTCATTTGAATACTTGCATTATTCTTGAGATTGAAAACATCATCCTCTAGGCATTGTATACAAACACAAACACATGTGGCATTTGCACACTTAAGTGAATATCTTGTTGTCACATACATTTTTTTGAATCATTCATTGAATATCTTTTAGATGAGTTTACATGAAAGAGTGTTTCATTATTTCATTGTATGTAGTTTTTGTCATATCATGGTCTATGTGAAATCTGAGATATTTTCACCCTTTGTTGTTTTCATAAATAAAGAATCTATGTACACAGGTGAAAGATGGGCTCTCAGTAGGTAAAGTTTCCATTGGTGGATTGTTTAACCTAGTGAACCATGAAGGAAAACATGTAACAGACTGTGCTTTTATGGAAAAGTGGACACCAATCTATTTTGTCTCTACTCACTATATTGATATTTGCCTGGATGAAATTTAGAAAATGATTGTTGAAATTGGTAAAATAAGTATGCTATTAACTCTTTCAATAATCTAGGTTCAACATTGATTTATCATGAAATAACATTATTTTCCTTGCATGAAAAAATGTTATGGGGATATTGGAAAGTAGTAATCATAGTTCAGAATTGTTTTTCAGCCTAATTGTATCTGAAAATTGTGAAATATTAAAATTGACTCTGGATAGATTATTTGTATAACTACCAAATGCACATATTTTAAGTTAATACATTTCATAGGATTTATGTGTTTCTTATTAATATGAACATTGTACATAGCTATGCCTTCAATTGTTATTTCCATCTCGATAATATATGTATTAAAATTGGTCATATGTTGGATGTGATTATCAACCTCCTAGGGCCTATATCAGGTTCGGGAAGGCTGACTATCTTCTTTACATGTCGTTGTAGCTTCTAAATTTTAGCTTCTTGTTCCTTGGATTTTTCTCTTAGGCATTGATTTTCCACATCTAATAGGAATTCCTTCAATTTAATAGTTCCCAACTACTCTGTAAGGGAGGTTTGTTGCTGTGAAATCTCCTCCACGCAATGCTCTAGATTCACCTTCCACAATTTGAGGCTCGATATTAAATCCCCTAGCATGGATTGAGACTCATCAAAATGGTTCTTACATCTAGAAATGACAAGGTAAATTGGATCACCAGTATTGACCATTAGGGGGTTGACTCTAGTGTCAACTCCCAAGTACATATTGATAGTTTTATCTCTCCAAGAAATCACTCCTTGATTGTAGAAGGGTGTAAGCTTGGTAACTTAAATAGATCAATAAAATGTGGAGGAAAAAGGATCAAATCAGATGACATTATAAACTCACATCCATTTAGAAAGACATGGGTCACTTGAAAGACCAAGGCTTTCAACTATGTTTCTTAGAAGGTTTTAATCAATGTGTGAAAACATGGAGAAGACTCATTATGCTAGCAAGGCATATGTGAATGGCCAGTAATGATAGGTAAGATACTTCTTCATACTAGCAGAAACATATATAATATTTGTATATAGTAGATGGCCAGACATAATAAGTAAATACTTGCAGCTTAAGATTATGAGTGCACTAATAGGATGAAAACTATCTAGCACTAAGAAAAACATAAGAAGCAATGTATATAAGTCTAATATACCAACAAAGAGATGGGATGCCAACCTTCTGTCATTGAGTATACATAAACTTAGAAATAAAGGATATGAAAACTGAACAAACAAAGTGAAAGAAGCTCGATGTCAAGATATATTCATGGACATCTCCAAAGGATGAAATGTGCAAGTCTTCAAGAATAGAACCACAATCCTCAGGTTGTTTCCCCCCCTTTTGGTGTCTTATAATTCTTAGGCTTTTATAGCCTTTACATCAAGATTTCAAGATCCTAATTTCATGGATCTAAAATACCAAAAATAAACATAACCAATTTGATATTTTAGCATAAATGATCCAATCTTATCATCATAAGTCGAATTTGACAACCTGGAGAATTATTTGGCAGCTTGCTGGTGAAAATCACAGATTTCAAAATCTGTCTTTGATGGCTAGGTGATTTCTGTCAAGAATAAACATGCCATTTGGATTCATTTCCTTACCATATGCCTTCAAAAATTTATGAAGAGGATGATATAGCTTCTGATAATTATTATCTTTAATTTGAGATCATTCTCGCGGATTCTGAAAACGGAAAAACATGATCTGGGCAGAAACAAGACCGATCTGGACTCTTCAGATATTTCGACGACTTACTAGTCATGTATTTTGACTTTTAGCCGCCAAAAGTCAGAGCTTTTCGGTGGCTCATTACACTGTAAATTTCACATTTAGCTTACGAAAGCTAAAATTAACCTTTGGCCTATTTTTATAGGTGAAATCTTCATTTTATTGAATTTATGTGAATTTGAGCCTTTCTCAAAACCTCTAAAGCTTTAAGATTTAAAAATAAAATTATTATATTTAATTTGATATCATTCCCTCAGACTCTGGAAATGGAAAAACGTGATCTGGGCAGAAAGAAGACCAATCTGGACTCTTCAGAGCTTTTAGCGGCTTACTAGTCATGTATTTTTCCTTTTAGCCGCCGAAAGTCAGAGATTTTTGGCAGCTCATTAAACTGTAAATTTCACATTTAGCCACCAAAAACTAAAATTAACCTTTGGCCTATTTTTAGAGATGAAATCCTCATTTAATTGAATTTATGTGAATTTGAGCCTTTCTCGAAACCTCTAAAATTTTAAGATTTAAAAATAACTCTTCTACCTAATGATCCTCTTATCATGTGATTTGGGAAATATTAGCAAGTGATTTTTTATCGCTAACAGAACCCCAACATTATTCCTATGTGAATGGCATATTTGTTTTTAAAAAAAACCCCGACATTAGTCTCTTTAGCGACGAACAGGTTCGTCGCTTGTATAGCCATTTGGTCGCTTGACTAAGTTTTCCAGGGTTGTATTGGTCACTCTTGCGACAAAAAATAGTCCTTAGACCGACTAACATTAGTCGCTAGACTGACTAATTATGGTCGCTAGAGTGACCAAGGTTATGTTTTCCTTAGAGATGCTAGCAAGGATTGCAAATAAAGTGGGTCGTTAGACTGACTAACATTAGTCGCTAGACCAACTAATTATGGTCGCTAGAGTGACCAAGGTTATGTTTTCCTTAGAGATGCTAGCAAGGCTTGCGACTAAAGTGGGTCTCTAGACCGACTAATATTGGTGGATGGATCGACGAATGATAATTTTTCCCTATTGTGTATAGGCTTATTTTCCCGGCCGCTAGACCAATGAAGATCCATGTGTAGTCGCTAGACCGACGAATCTATTCTGATGAAAAAAAAAATCATCTTGGTTGCAACAGCGACCCTATTCCTATGAAACATCGTTGCTACTTCGTCGCAAAAATGTTAAAATTTAGTAGTGTTTATTTCTATAGGTGGAATACGATAGGCTTTGAGATTTATTGTACCAGTGAAACATGTGCAAAAAAGGTGAAACTGTTGATTTTAGGAAACCATGACTTTCATCGTTAAAACCAGAACAAGGCATGAGTATAATCATTAGAAAGGTAATCTATAGGATGACATGACATAAGTATTAGGTTCTCATAGGAAGTAATTGGTTGTGTTATAAATCTAGAGGAAAAAGGGTAAACAAACTCTGTGAACCATGCAATTGTTCAAAATGAAGATTTTCTAAATAATGTCAATTTTTTGAAAAACATTTCCAGATGATATAGGTACAAGTTAGATGTCAGCATTGGGTAAGAAGATTGCATATACTCATGATGGTTCTTATGCATAGGTATAGAGGCACATTTGGAGTGCATCAACTTGGAAAATAGAAAGGGTTGAGTTTTAAATAACAAGGTATTGTTGATGAGCATGGGAACATTTAAGTAGAGACTATTATGTCAAGAGTTCGTTGACAAGATAATTAGGTACTATAAATACGAATGTGTGGATATACTACAAATTATAAATTCCAGGGTCCAATGGACATGGAAGCATGGAATAGCTTGTAGATTTGGATGATATAATAAAGAGTCATAGAGGGAAGTGCAAAGCTATAGAGAAAAAAATAAAAGTTTGATAAGAGATCTAGAAGAGTAAAACCAAAATTGATATTCAAATACCATAAAGTCTAAATGAATTGAAAAGATGAATCATTGGATATTATTGTTGAAATATTGTAACTTCGAAGAATATTCTAATTATATTTGATTTATTAATTTATAGATCAAATCCCCTTTTGCAGATTGATCAAGTCGAGTCTTGTATAAGATCAAATCCACCTTTGTGGATTGCTCAAACTGCATTTGAATAGTGGTATTTGTAAAGTCATCCCCTAGTAATTATAAAGTGGTTTTAGCCACTTCTAGGAGAAGTCGACTCAACCAAGTGAAGAGACACAACCCTAGCGACATCTCACACTTGTATTTATATGTGATCTTGGTGTCTCATTTACACGCAATCACTCACTCAATCATCTAGTGCACATATCTTGAAGGAAGTTGCAATTGCAGGAGGAAGGAGAAGAGAGGCACATGCTCAATATTGGTCTATCTTTGGTGTTTTGGTTTTAGTCTTGGAATTGTATTAGGAATCTATTATTGAGGATGTTTTTGTTGGTTTTTCTCCCCCATGAGAGTTTCTGAGGATAAAATGTTGCGTACCATGTGATTGTGTTTCTTTCAGTGATCCTATTTATCCTGTTGTTTTGGAAATACATTTAATTCTCAGTTAATTTGGAAATAACCTAATAACAACATTCAAAACTTAACATGGTTTCATATCTTGACTAAATAGAGCATATTTCACTGGGTATCTAGACGTCACTATTACTGTACAAGAAAATTAGGGATTTTTACTGAAGATGATTTTTTGACCAAAAATCACCTTGCGAAGTGCACCCTACCCTAGCGCATCTTTTGGAAGATTGAGAGAAATTTTTCAGTGACTAAATTCTTTGGAAAGTCAAACCCTAGTTTTGACTGGTACCAGAAAAACATAAAACAAGGAAACCAAAAACAATACCAAAAGTACTAGTCCATAATTGTGCAGGTCAAGTCTCGAGGGGTAAAACTTGGAATTTTCTAAAACAATCAGCTCCAAAAAACTCGCCTCAACCCAACACATCTCTTGGTAAGCTCAGTTTCATTTTTTGGTCATTTTCTTAGCTCTAGGTCAAGATGTCTACAAGCACCAAGATTGATAACAAGTTAGAAGGTGTGGAAAATTTATGTTCCTGGAACTACATAATTGGACTCATTCTTGAAGAGAATGACCTTGCAAAATTCATAAAATAAAATGTACTAGAACCCAAAGAAAATGCAGCCAAAGAGAAGTACAAGAAATATATGATTAAGGCTAAAAGAATAATTGTAGATTCCATTAAATACCACTTGATCCCTCAAGTGTCTTCTAAGAATAATCCAAAATATATGTTTGATTCCCTAACTATAATGTATGAAGGAAGAAACATCAACCAGAAGATGAACTTTAGAACCCAACTCAATAATACAAATATTGAAAAAGGAGAAACAATTCAAGACTAATTCTCTAAGGTTTCTCAATTCAAGGAACAACTAGAGGAAATTGGAGACAACTTGGATGAATATGAATTCATGATGAAAACTCTTAATGGTCTCACATGACCTTGGGATTCCTTCATCCAAACTATTTGTGGAAGAAAAGAGAAACTCCAATTTGACAGTTTATGGGAAGGATGTTTTCAAGAAGAAGCAAGAGTGGCCAACTGAGAAGCCATCCTATTAAGAGATGAAGATCAAGCCCTATATTCTCGTTCTAAGGGTAGAAAGGGAAAGTCTCATTTTCAAAAGGAGACTCACTTTCATAAAGAATCTCTCTCTTCAAAGAGATTCCAGAAATATCATAAAGGTCAAAGAAGGAAAAACGATTTCTCCTCCTACCAGTGTTATCATTGTGATAAGATGGGACACATTGCTAAGAATTTTCCTGCCAAAAGGGAATAATAAAAGAAGATAAATAACAAAAGGCATCATGCCCATGCAACGTAAGATGATGAGCCACCCAACAAGTTAACTAAAGAATAGATTAAATAATATGTTTTATTTTCCTCTCTCTCTGGATCCGTGACACCTAGAGAGGATACTTGGCCCATAGATAGTGGTGCCTCTAAGCACATGATAGGTTAGAAGAACACTCTCTACATGCTTATAGAGAAGTACTCCCCCCATAAAGTTTCACTGGGAGATGATTATCAGTACCCAATCAAAGGAATGGGAGAAGCTGCCTACAAACTTGATTCAAGAACTCCAATGAGAATGAAGGATGTACTTTATGTACCAGGTTTGAAAAAGAACTTACTTTATATTTCATCCGTAGATAAGAAAGGTCTCAGGGTTGCATTCATAGATGGTGAATTTATTATGTGGTCTAAAGGAAAAACTATATAAGATGCAGTTGCTATTGGAATAGAAGAAGGTGGTTTGTACAATTTAAAGGGTCACTTAGATGTAGCTTTGACTCACTCTATTGAAAAGCCTTGTGAACTTTGGCATAGAATACTAGATCACATCAACTACAAAGCCTTACCATATGTAAGAAAGGTAGTTACATGTTTACCAAAACTAAATTTTGATCATGAAGGTGTATGCAAGGGATGTGCACAAGGAAAGAGCATAAATAATTATTTTCCAAAGAGCGACAGTAAAGCAGAAGGAATTCCACAACGTGTCCACTTAGATGTATGCGGTCCAATGCCTTTCAACCTCTGTAAGTAGGTATGTATACTATGTATCTTTTATTGATGATTACTCTCCTAATACTTGGGTTTATTTCTTGAAGTCAAAAGATGAAGTACTTGGAAATTTCAGAGAATTCAAAGCCTTGGTAGAAAACCTCTCGGAGAGGAAAATCAAGATACTTAGGTCAAACAATGGAGGATATTACACTCCAAATTAATTTGGAATAATTTGCAGAGATGCTGAGATTAATAAGGATCTCACCACTCCCTATAATACTCAACAAAATGGTGTAGAAAAAAGAAATAATATAACGATTATGGAAGCAATAAAGCCTATGATTCACGATCAAGATATTCCAATGCACTTATGGGATGAAGCATCAAGAACAACAATATATGTCCAAAACAAATTATCCTATAGTGCACTTGAATTCAAAAATCTTGAAGAAATGTTCATTGAAAATAAGCCAAAAGTAAGCCATCTCAAAATATTTGGTTGTCCAGTATTTATACACATTCCAAAAGAAAACAGAACTAAGTTGGATGCTTCAGAAAAGAAGGGAATATTTGTTGGATACTATGAGGTCTCTAAGGCCTTCCAAATTTACATACTAGGTTACCATCATATTGAGATAAAAAAAGATGTAACATTTGATGAAGATACAACACTCAAAAGATCAAGGAAATTCCATCTTGAAAAGTATGTGAATAAGAACTTGTAGCTACCCAGGGTTGAGAAACTTGTAAAGAAGTTGCAATTACCCCTGATGATGAGATTCCAGAAGATCATGATATGATAGAATCTCAAGAACCTCCCCGTATGACTATCTCTCACAAGAGGAAGCCAACTTGGGCTAGATAAATTATTCATGATGCAGAGAAGTATGGTTCCTCAGAAGGAACCATGAGACAAAGAAATAAGCCTAATCCATTCTCCAACTATATGGCCTTGATGTGTGATCTCATAAAAAAGGAACCTACTTGCTTTGAGGAAGTTGTTCAAAAGAAATAATGGACGAATGTCATGACAGAAGAATACCAACCCATTATGAAGAATGATGTATGGGAAGTAGTTCCCAGCCCAAAGAACAAACATGTGGTATCTTCCTAGTGGATATACAAAATAAAACATGAAACAAAAGGAAGTATTGAAAAACATAAGGCACAATTTGTGGTTCGTGGATTCTCTCAAAAGGAAGGTATCGACTATGAAGAAACATTTTCTCATGTAGCCAGATACACTTCTATCAGAACCATCATAGCTCTTGAAGCTAAAATAACATGGAAATTGCACCGGGTGGATGTGAAAAAAACTTTATTAAATGGTATTATTGAAGAAAAAGTGTATATAGAACAACCACAAGGGTTTGAAGTTGAAGATCAAAAGACTCATGTCTGCAGGTTGAAGCAAGCTCCTAGAGCTTGGTATGGTAGAATTGATAGTTTCTTGACAAGCTTGGGATTTACCAAGACTAAATTTGATCCTAACCTATATTTCAAGGTTATGAATGATGATCCAATTATATTGCTACTATATGTGGATGATTTATTCTTGACATGAGAAGAAAATCTCATCAGAGATTGAAAGAATAATCTCACTACAGAGTTTGAGATGAAAGACCTAGGCCTGGTGCATTATTTCTTAGGTCTTGAATTTTGGTAGACCCTAGAGAAGATATTACTTAACCAAGGGAAGTGTACAGTTGAAATACTCAAGAGATTTGACATGTTGGAATGTAAATCGATGAACACACCCATGGAAATGAATTTGAATCTCCTCGTTGATACTTTGTCAGAGTTGGTTGATGCTACTCTATACAGAAAAATTATTGGATCATTGATGTATTTGATGAATACCAAGCCAGATATATGCTTTTATTTGAACACCTTGAGTCAGTATTTGGTGGAGCCCAAATTGTTGGGTATGTGTTATATTCTTTGCATGTGTGTGTGTGTGTGTCAGATATGACAATTGCGTCTGATGATCCCTTCACCTAGAGCTCTGTCCTGTGCGTCAGGAGATTTCCTAGGGGGGTCCCAGGGGGGGGGGAGGTATGCCCCCCCCTGGTTACGTGCAGCGTTCGGGGTAGCGCCTCGAAATTTATTTTTTTTGGGCGGTTTTTGCTATTTTTAGCGGATTTGTAAATTAATCCCAGATTAAGGGATTAGGGTTTTGGTATCTATAGAATACCTAAAAACATTGTATATATTGTATGGTGAATGGTGAAATTCAATATAATGAAAATAAGAAAGGTTTTCCCGGTTGAGGGTTTCTGGTATAAAATCTATGTGTACTCTGTGTATGAGCGATTGATTAATTTCGGTATTGCTTAAGAATCTATATGCATTGCTTTACTTCCTAGGTTTAAAAATTACATGTGGTATCAGAGCTCGTTTTTGGATTCAGAGGGATGCCTTTGTTGCTGAGGGTTTGGCTCGGTCTTGATAGATCAAGTTTATCTTGGGTTTGTGATAAACCTGTGTTTAGTGGGAGCTTTTGCAGTGGAGATTCGAGTAAAGAAAGAGTGTTAAGAACCAAACATCAATATAGCATAGAAAAACCTCAGAAAAAGTACTCAACGCCTTGAAAAAGAGATAATTTCAGATAATAAGCCTCTTCGAGGGGGAAACCTCATTTTATCCCACTTAAATGTTCAAGTACAAGATGATTCAAAATGAAAATGTCTCCTTGGTATATATAAGAGACTAGGAGGTATAATTACAACTAATGGCCTAAAGCCGACATAAATAAAATAACATTACTAATCTAATATGCCC
>ML822563.1:33627-48596 GCA_009831015.1 Picea engelmannii | reverse complement strand
TACCAAAGGTTGTCAAAATTGTGAATATTTTTTGGCCCCCATCCCCCAACTTCTTTTGGTTTTTCTATCTTGCTCCACTTAATCAAAGGGGTGCCTTATTTTTCTCTTTTCCCCGTCCACAAGAAACTAAAACATTTTCCCTTTTCTTTTTTCTATCATATTAAATTAGGTATATGTGCTAGTGAGTTCTAGTACATCAGAATAAATTCAAGTACTAATTTCACGAAATTCAACCTACAACCTCCTCAAGATAGCCATCTATAGCACCAATTTGAGACTCTTTTTTCTATCATCTCATATATCCAATTCCAATCTTTGAACCTATAGTCATTTGGTTTCAATTTGCTAGTGCTTCCATAAAACTCCTTAATATATAAACAAGATCTTTATTAATGCTATTGTCATTGGTGGCTTCATTAAATTCATCATTAAGATAAAAAAAAAAAAAATCATTTTCATATCCTTACTATGGTGAAAATATTATCTTCATTTCCATTGGAGGCATTTCCATAACAACCCTTGATATGATAAAAAGATGTACATGCAAAAAATAGGTTAATGTTATCTAATGGTTAATGAAGACATGAACCCCCTAAGAAACTATAATCCCAGTCATACTAAACATCTTACCTTTCATGGAATTCATGTTAACTATTGGCATTATTTATGAAAATGTTGTGATAATTTTTTTTGTTGATAGTTTTAAAAGGAGTTCAAGGGAATGGTTTGAACATCTTGGTAGAGGATAAATATCATCTTTTGCAGGTTTTTTTGAGACATTTTGCAAGAAATGGAGCCTTAATTATCTTGAGCAATGGATGTTCATTATTGAAAGGATAAATAAAATGTATCGTGTGATAAACAAAGAAAATATGGTTTAAGAAAATCCTCAATCTCCCCTTGACGATAAAGCCATGGAATATCTAGTTGCACCTCCACTTAAAGAACAAAAGGATGAAGACTCTTCTCACACCTAAATTGAAGATCAAGCACATGAAGAAATAATTATTGAAGAAACATCGTGCTCTCCCATGGAAGATCTTGTTGAAGAACTTAAAGATGAGATCCCCCATGCATCTATTTCTCCTCCCCATGAGGTTGAGGGTTTGGTAATCTTTGCACCTTATCAAACTTTTGAATTTGATGGTCTTCCTTGTTATGATCTTGAGAGGGGAAATCTTGAAGACAAAACCTCAAATGATGATGACATGGTAAAGGCATTTATCTCTCCATTTGATGAAGATAATGGCACCCTGGGGCATGGAGTTATCGACATCACCTTTCATATTTTTTATCGTGATATGAAGCCATATGTTGGATCAACCACCATCGAAAACACCTAAATTATTATTCTCAAGCTCAACCACCATCGAAAACACCTAAAAACCATGACACGAGTCCTCTCGAGGGAGTCTTTGGCATACAAGTTGAATATGGGTGACATTATGAGGTCTTCTTCATCATGGATGGGTCTTAGTTGGTTCATGACCTATGTAACATGTCATTCACCTCAAAGGACCCTTGTAGGTTATTTTTGGACTATTTGAGGGATACAAGTACAATAGAAATGAGTCTTGAGGGCTTAACATATAGGTTAAGGGGGAAAGAAGGGTCTTAAGCCCATTTGTATAAATATTGTAAGGATCTACTTCATTAATGTGTCCCTAAAGCACCAAATAGACCCTCCAAAAGAGGTCTTTGATCTCTATTAATTGAGATATGGGAACTTATAAGAGGTTTTACATACTAGGGATTAGTGTTACCAGCATCTCGATAATATCTCGATGTTGGCGATATTATCTTCAAAATCAGGGTCGGCGATATTTTTCGATATTTTCATTCTTACGACATTGTTTTTCATTCTTACGACATTTTTCGATATTTTCCAATATTTTCCCCGATGTTGCCGATATTTTTATTTTCAGACCCTTGGCGATATTTTGCCGATGCCGATGTTTGCAACACTGCTAGGGATACAATGTTTTATGCATCAAGGAACAATATCGAGGCCTTAACCATGGTTGGGGGATAAATAGAGGGAATTAGACCCTAAATGAAGATTCTTGGGCCAATGAGACATGATCAAGTTCTTGATCTATGACATGGGTCCTCTAAAAGAAATATTTTTCATACAAATGGGAGATGGGTGCCATTAGGGGAGGAAAATAAGGTCCTTGGCCCCTAAATGAATCTTATATATCTTATTGGACATGAAATATTCCTCAAACCACCACAAAACCCTCCATAAAGTACATTTTTCCTTAAGTGGGATATGGTTACCATTTCAGAGGTTTTGCAACAAGATATGGGTCTTGGGCCATTTGATGCAGGAACATCTCTCCATGCAGCCAGCTAGCCAACCAGCCACATCAGCGCGCACGCATTCAAAGCTGAAGGGAGGCACAACCTCATTTGAATTTGTATTGAATGTAAATTAAATGTCTAGGCTGGTGAGCCATGAAAGTCGTGCCTTTGTGTAGGCGTTAGATAGGATCGACTTTAATGCCAAGAATGGTTGAGATCTAGATCCATACGCTGGACTAGACAACCATTGATTGTAATTAATTAGAGTAGGTGAACCTGGAGGAATGAGCCCTCAGGTAAAATAGATTTTCAGATCTCATTTTGAGTTAGTCGGGTGTGAGTCGAAGAGCCGAGAGAGCTCAGGAACACCATTGTAAAGATACAGGAAATTTTCCATTTTTAATACAAACAACAATTTTTCCTGCATTATTCTGTCTTATATGGATGTTTGTGTGTGTTCCTTTTATATTGTGAATGTATGTTGTAGTGGTGCATTTGCAGGGTTTGTTTGATTTCAGGTTGAGGTCTTTGAGGCTTCACACTAGGAGGGTGTGACAGAATGTTGAGGTTCTGATAGCCGTGCACAGGGGGATGCATTTCTGAAATTTGAGGAGTCAGATGAAGACGTGATGAGGCACCGGACTGAAATCATCAACTTAGGGAGAAGAATACCCGTGAGGTTGCTAAATACCTCAGGAGGTAAGGCTGTGTAGCTGAAACACAGTTGTAGACAGAATCACTGAGGATTCTATAGGAGCTCTGCTAGGCGGGCATTGAGCGTAAGCACAAGGTGCTGAAGGAAGAACTCCGTTGAGAGTTTGAAGATAGAAGTCAGAAGCTATGAGGAGTTCTGAGAATCTCTGCCAGGTGGGCATTGAGCAGGTGCAAAGGGTGCACAGAGGGAACCCAGAACTGTCGAACGTTCTGTGGGAGAAGAGATAATCCGCCACGAGGGCGTCGTGGAAGTGTGCAGGCAAGCACAAAAGAGGGAAGAACTCTTTGAGTTCGGTTTTGTGAAAGGAGAGTCCACTGAAGGATCTCCACTGGGTTGCTGAATACCCTGAAGTACTCAGGAAGAGACTTGAGTAGAAGGATAGCCAGGAGGGCATCCATTTCATTCTCCATCTACAGGAGAAGAGAAGGAAGGGAAAATCCCTCAAGGGGTCTGAGTGTTTACGCAAGCTCAGAAGAGATAGCACGCTGAGTGCACAAGAAGACTCTGCAGGAGCGCAGACGTCGAAATCCTTTAAGGATTTGAGAAGAACAAGCTCAGGAAGGGTAGTGTTTCATACGTGCAGCAAGTCTCAAGGTCAAGGAGCTCGCAGAGGAGAAAGACAGCAAAGGTTGAGGCCTTTGAGAAGATGAATTCTTCCAAAGTCAGGAAGAAGACACAGAAGCTCAGGAGGAGCAGCGACAGTCGTTCGATCGATAGGAGAGAACAGATTTGGACCGTTGAAGATTCACGTCCAGGGGAGCTCTAGGAGAAGCTAAAGGAGGAGGAGACCGACAACCGTCGGATCTCGCTCAGAAATCTCGATAGCTGCTAGATCGGGAGGAGTTGTGCACGGTTTAGCCTCAGGAAAAGGAGCGCACAGGAGAAAGGGATATGAGCCGTCAGATCTTGGATTAGATCGCCGACAACCGTTGGATCTGCAGGAAGTTTCATGGAGTTTTAAGCCTTAGCGTGCATAGAAGGATCCAGGGCTCATTGGGACTCGATTCATCGTGAAATCAGAGTTTCCAGAGGCGTAGAACTCTCATAGGAGGGAATCGTGATCCATGATTTCTCGAGAAGATCAGAGCCGTTGATCTCAGCAGGGACGCATGTCAAGAAGACAGGGGGTCATTGGGGTTCAACCCATCGGAGATTCGGGGTTTCCCGTGACAAGGAACTTGTACAGGTTGAAATCGCGATTTAACGATACCCGATAAAGTGATGAGGAAGCGGTGACGTGGAGGAGAGAGAGCTCTCACATGCATCGGGGTTTGACAATTCGGGATTCTCGGTGACGAGAAAATCACGACCGGAGAAGTCGCGAAATTTCTGAAACGCGACCGTCCCACAACCATAGCGTTGAAGTGGAGGACAGGTGTCATCGCGCTTCGGGGATCGGGACTTGGAAGGGTCCGTGACTTTGTGCAGCAGGAATTACGATCTAGCAAAACACGATTTCCTGATCACCACTGGAAGTGTGGGCCACGAGTGCCAGAGTAGAGGACATGTGGCATCGGAGATCGGAGGATCAGAGATCTTGAGGACGTAAGGTTTACGCTCAGTTTCGCAAAGTCTGAAACTCTAATAGGAGGGAAGGACCGTGGTCTCGTGGAAAAACAGGTCACATGTGAGAAGGGTTAGCCGAAGGAGCTAAGGGTTGCATAGGTACCATCGAAGATCGGGAGTCGGGGATTCGTGGGAGCAATGATTCACGACCTTGTAAAGGCCGATTTCCCGACAGAGGCAAGGAATACGTGGGTGAACAATATATCGGGGTTCGGGGATTGTGAGACCCGAGTGCAGGACTCGCGATCGCGCGAGGTCCCATTTCATGATAGGGTAAAGGGAGATCATTAGTGGAGCATCCTGTGGGTGCAGGAAAGTCCGATAAGGGATTTGGAAGAGAAATTTATCTCTTTGGGACGAAGGAGGTGTGGTCCTGGTGGGAGCGGACGCCCTGGGTGGCGCCTGCGTCAGAGTGGTATCAGAGCTAGTTCTTGCTTGTATATTTCAGGTAGGAAGAGAGGCAGAAAAGGAAATCACTCTGATATGCATCAAGTGGTATCAGAGCGGGAACTTCATCTGTATATTTTAGGTGGAGCGAGAGAGAAGGCAAGAAGAAGACAGAGAGCTGGAGGACTCTGTAAGGACTTTCTTGCAGGTAGGCAGCAGCCCATAGATAGTCAGCAGGACTGTAAGAGGATGAAGCTGAGCACTCAGGATTTCAGGAGTGATAGCAACAGGTTTGTCAGGATGGCAGACAGAAACAGCAGCATGGCTATCGAAGGCCATAAACATGCTGAAAGGAAGAGCTCAAAGCTGATGAGCGCAACATAAATGGATAAGGAGCTCGCTGACATAAAGAGAGAGATGGAGGAGCTCAAAATGAAGATGCAGCAGAATAAAAAGCCAAGATGGGTTAATGAATGGCCCATGAAGACGCCAAAGGTGAAATGGTAGTCAGGGAGCTAATGTTCAAGGGACAGCAGAGGCTGTTAAGCAGATGGCTGAGGTATGCTGAAAACCTCAGGCCCATAGAAAAGGAAGAGATGGTTCAGGTATGCGAACCAGAGACTAGGAGAGGTCTCGATGATGATGATGAATAGGATGAATTGGGATCGTCAGAGGATCTCGAAGACTGCCAGGAGGGCAGCGAAAGCGTGTCAAACTGTCAGGTGGGAAGAAATGAAAATTCGAGACTGTCTGAAGGTCCCGTGGAGAATCCAATTCAGCAGAGGTTGCTGATGAAGATGGGATCGGTTGATCTCATGGTATGCCAGGGAAGCAGCAGCGGAAGCATCCCATATTTCCAGATGGGCAGGGATGAATTGACAAGTCAGATTCAGCCAGAAAAGATGACAGAGCAAGTGAGACTATCTGAGGGTCTCATAAATTCAGGGATGAATTTAAATCAACAGATGCAGCTGACAGAGGAGGATTTGAGTTGTGTGATGATTGGGGGAATTTCAATATTCCTACCATTTTCCCAGGAGGAGGCAGAAAGTTGTATTGCAGGTGCAGCAGCAACAGAAAAACAGTCGCCGCCAATGATGACTATCGAGGAGGAATTAGAGCAGACTTTGAAATCCGCCCAAGCAGAAGAAAGAGAAGAGAAGGAACGTTCTGAGGAACAACTCGATGATTTCATCCAGGGAGTTGAAAGAGAAGAAGCTGTAGCACTGGAACTGGTAGCCGAAGGAGCAAGAAAGGATGATGAGAATTCTGAGGAGTGGCTCGATATTTTCAGCCGAGAAGTTGAAAACACTGCAACACGGGAGCTTGCAGTAGAAGATGAAGAAGACACGGACATCACAGGTTTTTCTGATCTGTGGGATCAATTTGAAGCCCTGGAGGAAAGGGTAAAAGTGCAGGGCATGCACATCCAACAGGTGAAGTTGGAAATGGATGAGGAAGGCGTGGGAGGTCATGATGATCTTTCCAATGGCCAAAACATTTTGCAGCTAGGGAGACTGAAAAAACTAGACTAGCCATTAGAGAAGCTGGATGAAGTGATAGAGGAAATCAGGGAGATGATGTTGATATCAACGCAGACTACCAGCGAAGAGAAGCTGGGCAGAGAAAAGGCAGCAGCAGCAGTAGCGCAGCGGAAGCAGCAACATCAGCAGCAGAATGGAGCGGATGAACAAGTCCAAAGATTTGTTTGGGATCCAGGTGGATTTCCAACCCCTTACAGGGGAAGCACATGAGTAGGAGCTCATGAATTTTGCAGCTGTGGAGTATGATGCAGGAGCATCCCTCCATGCAGCTAGCCAGCCAGCCAGCCACGTCAACGCACACGCATTCAAAGCTGAAGGGAGGCGCAACCTCATTTGAATTTGTATTGAATGTAAATTAAATGTCTAGGCTGGTGAGCCATGAAAGTTGTGCCTTTGTGCAGGTGTTAGATAGGATCGGCTTTAATGCCAATAATGGTTGAGATCTAGATCCATACGCTGGACTAGACAACCATTGATTGTAATTAATTAGAGTAGGTGAACCTAGAGGAATGAGCCCTCAGGTAAAAGAGATTTTTAGATCTCATTTTGAGTTAGTCGGGTGTGATTCGAAGAGCCGAGAGAGCTCAGGAACACCATTGTAAAGATACAGACAATTTTCCATTTTTAATACAAACATCAGTTTTTCCTGCATTATTCTGTCTTATATGGATGTCTGTGTGTGTTCCTTTTATATTGTGAATGTATGCTGTAGTTGTGCATTTGCAGGGTTTGTTTGATTTCAGGTTGAGGTCTTTGAGGCTTCACACCAGGAGGGTGTGACGAAACGTTGAGGTTCTGATAGCCGTGCACAGGGGGATGCATTTCTGAACTTTGAGGAGTCAGACGAAGACGTGTTGAGGCACTGGACTGAAATCATCAACTCAGGGAGAAGAATACCTGTGAGGTTGTTGAATACCTTAGGAGGTAAGGCTGTGTAGCTGAAACACAGTTGCAGACAGAATCACTGAGGATTCTGTAGGATCTCTATTAGGCAGGCATTGAGTGTAAGCACGAGGTGTTGAAGGAAGAACTTCGTTGAGAGTTTGAAGATAGAAGTTAGAAGATCTGAGGAGTTATGAGAATCTCTGCCAGGTGGGCATTGAGCAGGTGCAAAGGGCACATAGAGGGAACCCAGAAGTATCGAACGTTCTATGGGAGAAGAGATACTCCGCTAGGAGGGCGTCGAGGAAGTGTGCAGGCAAGCATAGAAGAGGGAAGAACTCTTTGAGTTCGGTGTTGTGAAAGGAGAGTCCACTGAAGGATCTCCACTGGGTTGTTGAATACCCTGAAGTACTCAGGAAGAGACTTGAGTAGAAGGATAGCCAGGAGGGCATCCATTTCATTCTCCATTTGCAGGAGAAGATAAGGAAGGGAAAATCCCTCAAGGGGTATGAGTGTTTACGCAAGCTCAGAAGAGATAGCACACTGAGTGCACAAGAATACTCTGCAGGAGCGCAGACGTCGGAATCCTTTAAGGATTCAAGAAGAACAAGCTCAGGAAGGGCAGCGTTTCATACGTGCAGCAAGTCTCAAGGTCAAGGAGCTCGCAGAGGATAAAGACAGTAAAGGTCGAGGCCTTTGAGAAGACGAATTCTTCCAAAGTCAGGAAGAAGACGCAGAAGCTCAGGAGAAGCAGCGACAACCGTTCGATTGATAGGAGAGAACAGATCTGGACCGTTGAAGATTCACGTCCAGGGGAGCTCTAGGAGAAGCTAAAGGAGGAGGAGACCGACAACCGTCAGATCTCACTCAGAAATCCCGACAACCGCTAGATCGGGAGGAGTTGCGCAAGGTTTAGCCTCAAGAGGAGGAGTGCACAGGAGAAAGGGATCTGAGCCGTCAGATCTTGGATTAGATTGCCGACAACCGATGGATCTGCAGGAAGCTGCACGGAGGTTTAAGCCTTAGCATGTAGAGAAGGAGCCAGGGCTCATCGGGACTCAATTCATCGTGAAATCAGAGTTTCTAGAGGCGTAGAACTCTCACAAGAGGGAATCATGATCCAACATTTCCCAAGAAGATCAGAGCCGTTGATCTCGGTAGGGATGCATGTCAAGAAGCCAGGGGGTCATCGGGGTTCAGCCCATCGGAGATTCGGGGTTCCTCGTGACAAGGAACTTGTACAGGTTGAAATCACGATTTAGCGATACCCGATAAAGAGACAAGGAAGCGGTGATGTGGAGGAGAAAGAGCTCTCACGTGCATCGGGGTTCGACAATTCGGGATTCTCGGTGACGAGAAAATCACGACCGAAGAAGTCGCAAAATTTCTGAAACGCAACGGTCCCACATCCATAGCGTTGAAGTGGAGGACATGTGTCATCGCGCTTCGGGGATCGGGACTTGGAAGGGTCAGTGACTTTGTGCAGTAGGAATCGCGATCTAGCGAAACACGATTTCCCGATCACCACTGGAAGTGTGGGCCACGAGCGCCAGAGCAGAGGACAGGTGGCATCGAAGATCGGAGGATCGAAGATCCTGAGGACGTAAGGTTCACGCTCAGTTTCATGAAGTCCGAAACTCCGATAGGAGGGAAGGACCGTGGTCTTGTGGAACAGCAGGTCACATGTGAGAAGGGTTAGCCGGAGGAGCTAAGGGATGCAGAGGTACCATCGGAGATTGAGATTCGGGGATTCGTGGGAGCAATGATTCACGACCTTGTAAAGGCCGATTTATTGACAGGGTGATATTCCCGACAGAGGCAAGGAATACGTGGGTGAACAATATATCGGGGTTCGGGGATTGTGAGACCCGAGTGCAGGACTCACGATCGCGCGAGGTTCGATTTCACGATAGGGTAAAGGGAGATCGTTAGTGGAGCATCCTGTGGGTGCAGGAAAGTCCGATAAGGGATTTGGAAGAGAAATTTATCTCTTCGGGCTGAAGGAGGATTGGTCCTGGTGGGAGCGGACGCTCTGGGTGGTGCCTACATCACCATTGGCCCAAAAATAAGATTCTAGGGCCCTTTTCCTTAAACTAGGTCTCAAGCCACCACACAAACATGGATTTTTGGCCTCTTGGTTGGATATGGTAATGATTGAGATATATTTCATACCATGCATGGATCTCAAGGCCTCAACCATAGTCGATGAAGGAAAACAAGGAATATAGAATATAAATTAATATTTTAGGGTTCATAATCCATTAATGACACCTTGAACCACCACACAAACCCTCATATGGAATCTTTGTACTCCAAATGAGATATAAGCACCATTTGMAAGTTTTAGAYACAAGMKATGGGTCTTATGACTGTGACCATGATCATGGAAGAAAATAAATGGTATTACGGCCTAAATAAAACATTTAAGACTCATGATCCATGAATGGGTCCTTGAATCACTACACATTCCCATGAAAAGGGATATTGGCCTCCATTTGGGATACGAGTGCCATTAGGAGATATTTTTGTAGCAAGGATGCATCTTGGGGTCTTAACCATGGTAAGGGGAGGAAATAAATGGAATCAAGTATTGTATAAATATTTTAAGGATATGATCCATGAACAAGGTTTTAAAGTTCCATGTAAACCCTATAAAAGGGATCTTTGATCTTTGAGTGGGATATGGTAACCTATAGGAGGTTTTTCATACCAGGGATGGATCTTGGGGTCTTGACTATGGTAAAAGGTAGAAAAAATGGACATATGACCTAAACGAAGCTTCTTGGGCTCATGAGACAAAAGGAGGTCTTAAATAACTACACATGCCCTTGAGAGGGGATATTTATAAGCCACCATTTGGGATACATACACCATTAGGAGACTATATTCATAGGTGATGAGTATTGATGCCTTAACCATAGCCATATGGAAACCATTAGAAGGGTTTGATTATTTAATTATCAAGTCGAGTTGATGTCATAGAAGCTTCAATTCACCCACCACAAATGTCATCCACCGATCCCGCATAATGAGCACTAGTGAATGGGTCCAACATTGAAATTTCTTCAATATGTGTCTGTATGCATCAAAATTTGGCATGGTTAGACTAGAAACATGCCTTGATAGTATGGGATGGTTTCAAGACTCAAGGATGCATGATGTCCCCACATAATCTTTGAGATCGTCCACATTTGCATCAATGTTCATCATGCTCCACCTCTCATTGTCATAATTCGTCATTCCCTTCTATAGAATCGTTGTCGGAACTATCTTAATTTTGACATGGAACTTCAAATACACCCATCACAAATTTCTTCCACCGACCCCTCACAATGAGCAGTGAATGGGGCCAACGTTGAAATGTTTTCAATCTGTGTCCGTATGCATCGAAATTTGACATGGTTAGACTAGATAGTTTCCTTGAAGGTATGGGAGGGTTTCGATACTTAAGGATGTTTGATGTCCCTGCACAATATTTGATATCATCCATGTTTGCATCAACGTTCAGTATAATGGATGTCTCATTGTCATCATTCTTCATTTCCATCTATAGAATCTTTTTCGTCGATAGTATAGAAAATTCGTCGCAAGATTATTTACATTCGTCTCTCTTGTGACGATATCAAATGATGCTTGGATTCATTTCATATTTGGTTTATCAACTTGAAATCTCAATTTGATACTTTGCAGTACACTTGCTATACCTTCAGTCAAATACAAATATGAAACTTGGAATCATTAACATATCTACTAGAACATATGAAAAATAGGGTTTATGGTTTCCATGATGAATTGATGATGGAAGAAAGTGGGTGTGTCACTCAAATTTGAGTCCAAAAACCCTCCCATATCATTAAGTCATGCCAATAGTCTATCCATGACAAATTTCAGTGCTTCCAGAAACTGTTTGAAAAAATTTAAACATTGGCCCCATTCGCAAGTCCATGTTGTCGGTGTCTAGTCCTCGTGCAATTTTCGTTCCTCCTTCATCGTTCCTTGTTCCTCTTTCCTTGACCATGGTGTAGTCCCCAGGATCCATTATTTTTGTAAAAAATTACATACTAATGGCATAAAATTATCGACGAACTTTTTTCATAGATAGTATAGCAAATTCATCGCAAGATTATTTACATTCATCTCTCTTGCAACGATATCAAAAGATGCTTGGATTCATTTTATATTTGGTTTATCAACTTGAAATCTCAATTTCATACTATGCAGTACACTTGTTGGACCTTCAGTCAAATACAAATATGAAACTCGAAATCATTAACATATCTACTAGAACATATGAAAAATAGGGTTTATGGTTTCCATGATGAATTGATGATGGAAGAAAGTGGGTGTGTCACTCAAATTTGAGTACAGAAACCCTCCCTTATCGTTAAGGCATGCCAATAGTCTATCCATCACAAATTTCAGTGCTTCCAGAAACTGTTTGAAAAAATTTCAACGTTGGCCCCATTCGCAGGTCCATGTTTCCGGTGTCTAGTCCTCGTGCAATTTTTGTTCCTCCTTCATCGTTCCTCGTTCCTCTTTCCTTGACCATGGTGTAGTCCCCAAGATCCATTATTTTTGTAAAAAAATACATACTAATGGCATAAAATTATCGACGAACGTTTTTCGTCGATAGTATAGCAAATTCGTCACAAGATTATTTACATTCATCTCTCTTGCGACGATATCCAATGATGCTTGGATTCATTTCATATTTGGTTTATCAACTTGAAATCTAAATTTGATACTTTGTAGTACACTTGCTGGACCTTCTGTCAAATACAAATATGAAACTTGGAATCATTAACATATCTACTAGAACATATGAAAAATAGGGTTTATGGTTTCCGTGATGAATTGATGATGGAAGAAAGTGTGTGTGTTAGTCAAATTTGAGTTCAGAAACCCTCCCATATCGTTAAGACATGCCAATAGTATATCCATGACAATTTTCAGTGCTTCCAGAAACTGTTTGAAAAAAGTTCAACGTTGGCCGCATTCGCAGGTCCATGTTGCCGATGTCTAGTCCTCATGCAATTTTCATTCCTCCTTCATCGTTCCTCGTTCCTCTTTCCTTGACCATGGTGTAGTCCCCAAGATCCATTATTTTTGTAAAAAATTACATACTAATGGCATAAAATTATCCATGAACTTTTTTCGTCGATAGTATAGCAAATTCATCACAAGATTATTTACATTCGTCTCTCTTGCGATGATATCAAATGATGCTTGGATTCATTTCATATTTGGTTTATCAACTTGAAATCTCAATTTGATACTTTGCAGTACACTTGCTGGACCTTCTGTCAAATACAAATATGAAACTCGGAATCATTAACATATCTACTAGAACATATGAAAAATAGGGTTTATGGTTTCCATGATGAATTGATGATGGAAGAAAGTGGGTGTGTCACTCAAATTTGAGTCCAGAAACCCTCCCATATCATTAATGCATGCCAATAGTCTATCCATGACAAATTTCAGTGCTTCCAGAAACTGTTTGAAAAAATTTCAATGTTGGCCCCATTCACAGGTCCATGTTGTCGGTTTCTAGTCCTCGTGCAATTTTCGTTCCTCCTTCATCGTTCCTCGTTCCTCTTTCCTTGACCATGGTGTAGTCCCCAAGATCCATTATTTTTGTAAAAAAATACATATTGATGGCATAAAATTATCGACGAACTTTTTGCGTCGATAGTATAGCAAATTCGTCGCAAGATTATTTACATTCATCTCTCTTGCGACGATATCAAATGATGCTTGTATTCATTTCATATTTGGTTTATCAACTTGAAATCTCAATTTGATACTTTGCAGTACACTTGCTGGACCTTCTTTCAAATACAAATATGAAACTTGGAATCATTAACATATCTACTAGAACATATGAAAAATAGGGTTTATGGTTTCCATGATGAATTGATGATGGAATAAAGTGGGTGTGTCACTCAAATTTGAGTCCAAAAACCCTCCCATATTGTTAAGGCATGCCAATAGTCTATCCATGACAAATTCCAGTGCTTCCAGAAACTGTTTGAAAACATTTCAACGTTGGCCCCATTCACAGGTCCATGTTGCCGATGTCTAGTCCTCGTGCAATTTTCGTTCCTCCTTCATCGTTCCTCGTTCCTCTTTCCTTGATCATGGTGTAGTCCCCAAGATCCATTATTTTTGTAAAAAATTACATACTAATGGCATAAAATTATCGACGAACTTTGTTCGTCGATAGTATAGAAAATTCGTCGTAAGATTATTTACATTCGTCTCTCTTGCGACGATATCAAATGATGCTTGGAGTCATTTCATATTTGGTTTATCAACTTTAAATATCAATTTGATACTTTGCAGTACACTTGCTGGACCTTCAATCAAATACAAATATGAAACTTGGAATCATTAACATATCTACTAGAACATATGAAAAATAGGGTTTTATGGTTTCCATGATGAATTGATGATGGAAGAAAGTGGTTTTGTCACTCAAATTTGAGTCCAGAAACCCTCCCATATCGTTAAGGCATGCCATTAGTCTATCCATCACAAATTTTAGTGCTTCCAGAAACTGTTTGAAAAAATTTCAATGTTGGCCCCATTCGCAGGTCCATGTTGCCGGTGTCTAGTCCTCGTGCAATTTTCGTTCCTCCTTCATCGTTCCTCATTCCTCTTTCCTTGACCATGGTGTAGTCCCCAAGATCCATTATTTTTGTAAAAAATTACATACTAATGGCATAAAATTATCGACTAACTTTTTTCGTCGATAGTATAGCAAATTCATCGCAAGATTATTTACATTCGTCTCTCTTGCGACGATATCAAATGATGCTTGGATTCATTTCATATTTGGTTTATCAACTTGAAATATCAATTTGATACTTTGCAGTACACTTCCTGGACCTTCAATCAAATACAAATATGAAACTTGGAATCATTAACATATCTACTAGAACATATGAAAAATAGGGTTTATGGTTTCCATGATGAATTGATGATGGAAGAAAGTGGGTGTGTCACTCAAATTTGAGTCCAGAAACCCTCCCACATCGTTAAGGCATGAAAATAGTCTATCCATGACAAATTTCAGTGCTTCCAGAAACTGTTTGAAAAAATTTCAATGTTGGCCTCATTCGCAGGTCCATGTTGTCGGTGTCTAGTCCTCGTGCAATTTTCGTTCCTCCTTCATCGTTCCTTGTTACTCTTTCCTTGACCATGGTGTAGTCCCCAATATCCATTATTTTTGTAAAAATTTACATACTAATGGCATAAAATTATCGACGAACGTTTTTCGTCGATAGTATAGCAAATTTGTCGCAAGATTATTTACATTTGTCTCTCTTGTGACGATATCAAATGATGCTTGGATTCATTTCATATTTGGTTTATCAACTTGAAATCTCAATTTGATACTTTTCAATAAACTTGCTAGACCTTTAGTCAAATACAAATATGAAACTTGGAATCATTAACATATCTACTAGAACATATGAAAAATAGGGTTTATGGTTTCCATGATGAATTGATGATGGAAAAAAGTGGGTGTGCCACTCAAATTTGAGTCCAGAAACCCTCCCATATTG
>ML822563.1:6334-26041 GCA_009831015.1 Picea engelmannii | reverse complement strand
AGAGAATTTTATGGGTTTGTTTCCCTATGATTGATTTATTTGCATTGGGGCATTTTAATTTCGTATCCAATAGGTGGGGTATTTTACAATTGGTATCAAATATTTTGGTTCAACATGAATTTATGAAATTCATTATTGTAGAGTTTTAATCTATGATGAATTTAGGGAAATTTGTGAGAACAAAGTGAAATATCCAAATTTCTAAGCAAATTCAAGTTGAACTTGCACTTATAACGATTGAGGAGATAATCAATGGCATCGATATGCAAGTTGTAGAGTCAAATTTGTCCTAGAAGGTCAAATTTTATGTTTTCATGGAAATTGAAGAGTTAGTAACACCAACGTCCTAGATAGAATTTGACTTTGCGATCAATGAACAAGATTCATTTTAGATCAGTTAAAATTTTAAAGTTCACCGAAGAAAAGTTTTGGAAAAATTATGAAATTTTGAAAAATATAATTTTTCGGGATTTTTGAAAAATTATGTATAGAAGATGGCGTGGACTAACAAGGTCCACATTGGTAGCACCATGGTGGTGGAAGGAAGGGGTCATTGCATAGATTTTTATAAATCAATGGCTGGTATTATATTTGATTTTGAGAATCAACGGGCCATATTCATCCTAGATTTAGTAAAAAACTTCTAAGTTTCAGGGTTTAGTGAAATCCTATGAAGAAGTGACATTTCCATAGATCGTCGATGAAGGAAATCATTGATCACCAATGGAGCGATTGAAGTTCAGTAAAATTTTATGAAGTACAAAAATTTTCATATATTTTCGATGAAGGAAAACGTCGATAGCTGATGGAGCAATCGAAGTTCGGTGAAATTCTATGAAGTATGGATTTTTTCATAGATCGTTGATTGCCAATGGAGCTATCAAAGTTCGGTGAAATTATACGAAGTATGGAATTTTACATAGATCGATTATGTGAAGATAAATAATCGCTCATCGATGTAAATAAAATCACCGATTGATGGTGCAAATAAATTATGCGATCATCGATGCGAAGGAAATCATCGATCGTCGATGCGAAGGAAGTCATTGACCATCGATGCAAAGGAAATTGTTGATCACCAATTCAAGGGAAATCGTTGAACGTCGATGAATGATTTTAGTGATTTTCAAATAAGAAGAGAAAGATAAGAATAAGGAGAAGAAGATAAAGGAAGAGAAGATGACAAAGATGAGGAAAGGGAAGGAGAAAATAGACAGTTTACAAAAAAAGAAGTCTAGAGCCAAAAACTTGTTTTGGTCATAATATGAGAAGTTTAACTCATATTCGGATGAAATTTAAGACGTATTTCCATAGTGACGAGGGATAAAATAGATCCAATGAGATCCAATGGCTAATTCTTCTTCAATTTTCGGAAAAAAACAAATTAGTGACTTTTGAAAATCTGGGCCATGCTGAGTAATCGAGGCCCAGATGGAGCTGAAAATTTTATAGGGAGTCCAAAAAGTAGGCATGAAGATACCCAGTTAAGATTCTAGTGAAATTCTAAAGGAGTTTGAGTGGAGGTGTTCAAACATGGAAAATCCACTATTCCCAAGAACGTTTTGGGGATTTTTTAAATCTTCAGGGAGGAAAAGGGACCTCAGATCACCAATTCATTTTTTTTTTATCTAGTCAACATTTTATCTACAAAATTGTCTTGAATACTTTTTTCCTAGTTTTTCTTTGTTTGGGAGATAGCCAATTTTGGATAAAATTCTAAGTCTAGAGAATATGTAAAAGTGAAAAGTCGTCAATCCCATATTTATACAAAATTGGACTAGTGCATCTGATTTAAAATATGAAATTTTTAATGTGTTCATAATCAAGAATACTATCAACACCCAATATAAATTTTTCCCTGGTTCTCACCACATTTATTTCTATAGGTGGAAGAAGATAGGATTTGAGATTTATTGTACCAGTGAAATAGGTGCAAAAGGGGTGAAACTGTTCATTTTGGGAAGCCATAAATTTCAATGTTGAAACTATAAAAAGGCATGAATACAACCATTGGAAAGGTAATCTAGAGAATGACATGAAAAAATTATTTGGTTCTCCTATGAAGCAATTGGTTGTATTATAAATCTACAAGAAAAAGGGGAAATCGACTCTATGGACAATGCAATTGTTCAAAATGAATATTTTCTAAATAATATTTTTTTAAAAACATTTATAGGTGATACAAGTACAATCCATATGTCAGTATTGAGTAAGAAGATTGCAAATACTCATGATGGTGCCTATGCAGATGTATAGAGGCACATTTGGAGTGCATCGGCTTGGCAAATAAAAAGGGGTTGGATTTTAAATAAGAGGTTATTGTTGATGAGAAGGGGAAAACTCAAGTGAGGAATGTTATGTCAAGAGCCTATTGACAGGATAATTATGTACTATGAATAAGAATGCATGGGTCTACCACAAATTATAAATTGCAGGGTCCAATGAACATGGAAGTAGGATAGAGCTTGTAGAGTTGTTTGAGATAATAAAGAGCTGCAAAGGGAAGTGCATAGATACAAAGCATGAAATAAAAGGTTGATAAGGGCTCTGGAAGAGTAGAGCCAAAATTGGTATTCAGTTGCCACAAAATATAAATGACCTGCAAAGGAGAATCAATGGAGATTCTCACATAAGAACCTAAAGCCATCAAGTGAAGAATATCATTAATAAGGCACAAGGAGTTAAGGAAGCCTTCATATTCTTGAAGATAGAAATGTAAAATTGTTGTAAAAGAAAATAAAGGAGCTCATGAGGTGAAGTGTGAATCATGGGATAAAGTGTGCAGTGGAAGCATGGTACAAGTACAAATAATTCAAGGGACAAAATAATAAAAGTTATTCACTTGAAAATTCCAATGGAGAAATATATCACTCCATTGGGAGTAGTTTGGTATATGAGTGAACAAGCATGGCTTCACATGGATTACCTAATGAAGTGAAGAGAAGTATTCAAAATTGAGAAAAGCTAATGGACAACTAGAGTAATGGAAAGGGATTCCATAATATCAATGGTTAAGTTAGTTAGAGGATACCACAATATTGAGGTGATGGAATGATATAAAGTACCCCATTCTGATTCTATAAGGTTCCAACAAGGTAAGGTTGGGGCATGATTTCTTAAGTGGAAGCAATTGCCAATATGGAATATTAGTTGGAAGTGCATAATGGCCAAGTGGGACTTGGTTGGAAAATTTTCATGTCGGGGAACATCAATGAACAAATGAGAAAAATGATAGTGCACAGGGCTACATGGATCTAGAAGGATTCAAGGAAAACTACGTGGAGTACAAGAAGTTGAAATGAATATTCACTAGAGTGCATACTACAAGTGATGCATGATGCATACAATGGAGATAGAATACTTGTTCATTAATAGGCATGATGAGATTGAATGCTTAACCACAAAATTTGAATCAACATAACCACAAACTGAGTCACTGAAACCATTATTGGTGATACAATAAGAACTTGTGCCTTTAAGATACCAAAACACCCATTTCACTGCTTTCCAATGCTCTCTAACTATATTTTCCATGTATCTACTGACAACTCCAACTACATGTAAAATATTTAGTCTTGTACATATCATCACATACATACAACTTCCTACTACACTAACATATGGTACACGAGACATATAATCATTTTCTTCTTTATTACTAGGACATAAAATTGAACAAAGCTTAAAATGGGAAGCCAAAGGGATATTTATTGATTTCACATTATTCATACCGAATATCAGAAGTATATTCTCCACATACTTCTATTGTGATAACTAAATCTTACAATGTTCCCTGTCTCCATGTATTTTTATCCCCAAAATTTGTTTTGTTGCTCCTATATCCTTCATATCAAAAGTCCTAGCCAACTAAGCCTTTAACTTGTTGATCTCGACTATGATTTTTCTTGCTACACACATATCATCGACATATAAAACCAAGATAATTAATACACCATTTTCTAATTTTTTAAGTAAACACGATGATCATACTCATTTCTTGTAAAACTTTTCTCATCATGAAGGAATCAAACTTCTTGTACCATTTCCTAAGAGACTACTTCAATCCATACAATGACTTCTTGAGTTTGCAAACAAATATTCTTTTTTGATCTTGAACAAACCCTTCTACTCATTCCATGTATATTTCCTCATCCAAATCTCCATGTATCGTTTTTTAACATATAACTACTCTAACTCAAGATCAAATAAAGAAAATAGTGTTAATACTACACGAATATAAACAATCTTAAGAACTAGTGAAAATATTTCATGGAAATCAATACCTTATGTTTGAGAATACTCTTTTTCCACTAGTCTTTATTTGTACCTTTCGACTTTATCATCAACACCCCTTTTTCATTTTGTAGACCCATTTGCAGTCAACAACTTTTTTTCCCTTTGGTATTTCTACCAAGTCCCATGTTTTATTATTCTCCAAGGAATCCATTTCTTCTTTCATTGATATTTTCCATTTAGCACTTTAAATAACATCCATTGCTTCCTAATAACAACAAGGTTCCCCATCATTAGATATAAAAGCAATAGATGAAATATAATCTTGATACATCTTAGGAGGATTTATGGCCCATGTATGTCTTCTTAGAGTTTGTTGTGGCATTTGCACATGTTCCTATATATTTTCGGTATTCTCATCTACTTCTTCTTAAGCTTATTCCCACTCCCTATTTTTTGTAGATGGTTGAGTTTCCAACTAAAAATTTTGATTTTGTGGTACTTGTTCCTATTTCATTTCAACTTCTACTATGTCTAATTTTATGAGAGGAGATTCATAAAATACTACATCTATTATAATGATGATTTTTTTGGTAGTAGGATATCAGTATTTATATCCCTTAACTCCATCACAATAACCAACAAATATATACTTCTTTCATTTGGGGTCTAACTTACAACTATGATCTTAAGAAATAAGAGCATAAACATGACAACCCAAAAAATTTCAGATTTGAGTAATGACAAGAATGACTTGTCCATACCTTCAAGAATCTTATAGTCTCTTTCAACTGATGGTGATCGATTTACCAGATAGAAAGTTGTAGTGACTGCTTCTTCCCACAACCCTTCTTGTAACTTGGCATTACTAAGCATGCTCATTTATCTCTCTAGAAGAGTCATATTAATGCGTTCAACCACGCCATTTTGTTGGGGAGTGTAAATTGTTTTTTTATGCCTTTCAATCCTAGCTTCCTTACAATAATTTTCAAATTCCAAAGATGTGAACTAACCTCTATTATCTATTCTTAAACATTTGGTTGACCTATCTGTTCTCTTTTCAACCAAAGCTCTAAATTGCTTGAATAAAAAAATCAACTCTTCTTTTGAGAATATAGACTCACACATTTCTAGAGTAAGCATGTATAAATGTCACAAAGTACATGATGATCCTCCAAAAGAAACTATAGGGGATGGTCCCTAAACATATGAATGAATATAATCTAGAATACCCTTACTTGTATGACTACATGTTTTAAACTTATTTCTACACTGCTTCACAATGCTTGTAGAAATTCAAATTCAAAGATTTTAAATATAGAAGTAACTTACGTTTTATTAGTACCTTTAGCCATTTCTCTATTATATGACCCAGTCATCAATTCCATAAACAACTAGTTTCAATTTCTTCCTCAAATACCATCGATGCTTCATTTATTTGAGTACTCCCTTCCAGCTTGTAAAGGTTCACAATCTTTGGAGCCTTCACCTATCACCTCTAGACACATTACAATGAAGTATCGTAATCCTTTTTAAAGGCTTCATTAACATGAAATCCATGGGCACAATACCACGAGCTACCAAAACCATGGGATCGAAAATGACCACGATTGACCTAAAAAATATTTAACTCCTTGTATTTTTTACCAAGTCAACTTTAACCCAACATTCCCCCCTTTTACACTTGACTTGGATTAATTATCTAGGTCCTACCCAACTCAAAGTTTATAACCATGGTATATGGGAATCCAACATGTATCCCCCCCTATCACCTAGGTCTATGTCTAGAATTTACCGATAATTTACTAGGGGTGTGCATGCCCAACCAGGTCTTATAGTCGTATTACCATTTACATGTAATTAAATTTTCAACTCCATTATAATAATTTTTATTTTTATTTTTTATTTAGAGTTTCTATTTTCTTTAGAAATCCATGGGAATGCTCTCACCATGTCCATTTATTCTTTTACCATCACTTACAAATTCCTCCATCCTCTTTACATCATTAGCCTAAATAATTCCCCTATCAATATCCCCCTATTCAATGCAAGACGTGAGATACAAATGTCAATTTTCACATGAAACTTCTATGTGACTAATTTTAATATCTGAAAATTGCTTGCTAGTGAGCTAACAATAAACCCTAGCTGTTATCACTGAACAATTTTACACTGAAAATTATTGACTGAAAATATATGTAGCGGAAAAAAAATATCATAGATGAATAATGAACACATATGATACACAAATTTCTGTTCTGTAACTATTTTCAAATTCTTAAATTCTAAGGGAAAAACCAACCCTCCCAACTGTCACAATTACACCAAAAATATGAAGACAACCTTTTCCTCCAATAACTAGAAAAATCAGAAAACCGAACCTCAAAAAATCCTTGGAATTTATTCTTCCCACAAATCTACTGCATACCACCTATACAACCTGTTGATGTCACCTGTACTGCTGCTAACATCAGCCTGTGCAGACCTTCTCCTACCTAGAAACCTTGTACATATGTATGTGATTGTCCTTACTGCAATTGTCGTACATACACGACTATTCCCACTGGAACCTGCATACACTTCCATATGATTCACTTCCTTTGGATGTCTCTCTCTCCCACACGTGCGGTGTGGTTTTCCCTTCCAAGAACATAAAATAGAGAGTCCTCAACCCTAGGCCAAATTTTCCATAGTATCATAAACTCCCTTACTAAAACCACCAAGATCCTTGGCACATGTGCAGACTCACTTATGCCATCTCCATCATGTCTCCACACACTCTACAAAATGAAATGCCATAATGATCTCTCTCCTTTATACACATTCCTTAGGGGTCATCATAGAAACCCCTCCACACATCAACATCAAATTATACTTTCTTATGGGTGTGATGCCCTAACACAAACCCACAAATCCCATCACCAAACCCATGAAACCACAAACTCATTCCAAAGGAGGTTTTTACCAAATGAAGAATGCAATGTGGTGCCCATGAAAATTCCCAACAAATAGGGCACGTGAGAATACCTGCCCAAATATACAAAAATCAACCACACATCCCTTATATTCCCCATTCTCTCCTACACCTTCCCCACACACTACTACAATGTCACCTCATCCAATTATCCGATACTAGCATAAGAAAAAGTAGTAAATAAAATGTTACCCATGTACTCTCTAGGGAGTAGGGGTGGAATTCAAGGCCTCATGTCTACTGCAAACAATAGCCACAATGTCTCATCCACTTCCACTCCCAATGCCACTATTCATGCTTTCCAAAGATGAGAAATCACATCTTTGAATCTGTTGGACTACTCCAACTTCCCTTCCCATAATGCCTTGGATTTTAATTGTCTCTCCCTATAGTTGAAATTTTTTGAACACGTAGTTGCGACATTGATCCAAAAATGAAGGTATTACTGAAAAATTGCAAGTTAGTTTAATGCACTTTTTGCATCGGATCGTTAAGAATGCAAAATACATAAATTTGTTATCTTGTTTACGGAATATCAAATGTGACTTTTAATTGATGCTTATTAATGTATAAAGAGATCAGCCATTAATATTCATGCTGCAAATGAAGAGAATAGAATAGCACAATAGAAATATAAATAGAGACAAGAGGTTGATAACGAAGTTCACCAATCGTTGGCTACGTCTCTGGGCCCGCTTCCAAGTGGAGGACCTCTTTATTGCTCTTTAAAATGCTCAAAGTTCTCTTAAAATGCTCTTTGATGTTACATTACATGCTTCATGTCTTTTTTGCAAGACTTCCTTGCTCATATTCATGCATGCACCATCAAAATCATCCCAACAACATGAGAAAAAGGCCTCTCAAAACATGAGAAAAGGCCAAAATTTACAAATTGCTCCTCCAAAACCTTGCATCAAAAAGTTCTCTTACAAGCTTCAAAAAACCTGGTTCTTATAGTTTTCAAGGCTTAGATGAGGAATCCCAAATTCCCTCAAGATATGACCTCTTTCTGAGATCAAATCCCCCTTCAAATGGCCTAAAATCCTCAAAAAATCCATTTTCTAGGCATAATATCAAGCAAAAATCACCTCTGTAATGTTTAAAAACCACTTTTAAACCAAAAATGCAGAGTAGCCCCCAAGATAGGGCGCGCCCCCCCTTTACCAGGTCACATGGGGCCACATGGCCAAGAGCCAGCGCTCCAAGTGCTATGCGCCAACCCCCTTAACTGTTAGCTCCTGGTTTTGGGGCGCCTTCCATGGGATCTGGGCTAATCTGCCCTTGGGTGCACTCAGAATTATCCCTTGGACATGCTTCTGTAATGAAACCACATGTTGGGGCTTATCCCTACCCCTCTTGTGCCCTCCTTTGGATATTTGACCCCAAAACTATAGGAAAGTGGGTTTTTTTCATAAATTTGACTTTTGGCAGGTTGGTAATTGAACTTTTCCAAAGACTTGGAGCTAGCCATGGGTCAGAGGTTCGAATCCCATGGACCCCCAAATAATTTTTACATGCCAACCAGTAGTGAAGTTCCACGTGGATTCCCATGTCTGGGCCATGTGGTACTTATTCATTTGCCAGTTGACCATTGACTTTTTCCATAGAAGAATCTAATTGTCATGTGATATTTTTCACATCCGGAGTCTGTTTTGAGGAAATGAATATATGGACGGAATCAACGCAACGATTCGGTCGTGATGGAATTGGTTTCATCCAATTCTGAGAACTTTGATTTTTGAGCATTTTCTGAGCCTAGGGAGCTTCCTAGATCATTCCTCCCCACTTTGGAAGCTTTTGGACCACCAAAAGTATGCTTTTACTCAGGTAAGAAGTGAGGGTACTGCCTCCCCACTTTGTCTTGTATAATCCATCCTCTCTGTTGGGATAATGATCACCTGACTAATCACAACAAACATGAAAACTGAGATAACATTGTTTATCAAAGTAATCATGCCATCAACTGCACATTCATCTACATTGTTTGTCATTGTTAGCAACCATACACTACTGAATAGAAGCAAACCAAATAACAATACTAAATGTGGTAATGAAACAACATGCTTCCTCTTTTGAATAGGAACAATAATCAAATTATGCAGTTGAACCTCATGTTGTACCCCTGGTGACACTTCAGGACTATTTGAAACATATGGAATAATCTCATGTTTAGCTTCACTAACTTCATGTTTTATTAGAGACATAAGTGTTAGACTTTTGCTTTCATTTACCATTCTTTTTAACTTCCCTGTAGCTGCAAAGGACCTGTTATTTTTCATGCGACGAGCACAAACAATGTACTCCTTCCCATCTTTCTTGAAGCAATACTTATTTTCCTCCCTGTAGAATATGGATTTCCTATCATAAAGGTATGGGCTTCCCAATAAAATTCCACATATGTCCAGTGGCACTATATCAAGCTCTACTTCATCAACATAATTAGAAGTGATTGCAAACTTGATTTTACATTGCTTGGTTACTTGTAAATTGTTATCACCACATATCCATCCCAATGGATATGGTTTAGGATGTGACTTAGTTTCAAGTCCCAAGTTATTCACAACATATTCACTGATTAGATTGTCTTGTGATCCACTGTCTACAAGAGTATCAACTTTAACATTATGTGTTATAACCCTTATGTGGAAAACTTCATTCCTTTTACACTCATCATTTTCATCAACTGATCTAGAAGAGCTAGAAATTGCAACAACATTTATACCTCGTATTCCCATAGCTACAACATGTGTCTCATCACCAGAATCTGATCCAAGATCCACTTGAATTGTCACAGTTGTGGTATTCTTCCTTTCGTGGCTGATAAACTTCTTTGGCTTCAAGTCAGGATGTAAGACCCAACAACGATCTTCATCATGGCCTACTTTCTTGCAATGCTTGCAAGTAGGCTTCTCCTTTCTTGTTGTGGCTATCTTCTTCTCTTTCCTTTTCCCTACATCCTTTCTTTGCCAAGAATCTGTAGAAACACTATCACCAACATTCCCTTTACTTGATTCAATGTGAATAGCTTGTACACATACTTCATCAAAGTTAGAAGGATTTAGCATAAGAATAGTGTGCTTAAGATAAGAATGTAAACCACCGATATATTTTAGGAGTGTCTCTTGTGTATATAATGGAATACCCAAATTTAAAGCTTTCTTACGAAATATCTGAGTATATTCTTGTACACTTTGACCTTTTGATTGCCTTAAACATTTCCAATTCATCATTTCTTGTTGCATGTAAGCTAAAGGGTAAAACTGTTGTTTTAATGCAATAACAAAATCATTCCAGGAAGAGATTATTTTACCACTTTTCTTAAGATCATCTCTAGTTCTGCTTTCCCACCATATGAGAGTTGTGCCTCCCATTTTGAGACTTTCTAGTTGGATCTTAGTTTCTTCATCAACAATCTTTTGTATCCTACAATAGACCTCTAATTGTCTCACCCAATTATCTATATTTTCTGCATCTAATTCACCATCATAAGTGGGTAATTGAAACTTTACATCTAACTTTAATAACGACATATAAGAATAATGATGAGTTTTTTTCTTATCCTTAGAGGAATGTACACTTGCTTCATTATTAGATGATGAGGCTGAAGGAGAAGAAGGTTCTGAAGGTACACCACCTCCAACTCCTCCTTCTTCTCTTACCGAAGATTCACCTTCTTCAACTTTTGGATTCCTTCGCTGACCTCTTTCATGGTAAAGCTCCTCTACCATGGCTTGCATCAATTTAAAGGCCTTGAAGAAATCATCTTCATATTTGAAGGGACCCAATTTCCGTGGTGAAGACATCTCTTGCTTATGCGGTCGCCTTTGAATCTCTGTGTTAAGAGCCTCAAGTTGGCCTTCTCCTCGCTTGATTTTTGCTCTCATGAGCATCCAATGCTTGTAATTCCTGTCAAACCTTCACAACCAAATGCTCTGATACCATAAAATTGATCCAAAAACGAAGGTATTACTGATAAATTGCAAGTTAGTTTAATGTACTTTTTGCATTGGATCGTTAAGAATGCGAAATACATAAATTTGTTATCTTGTTTGCGGAATATCAAATGTGACTTTTACTTGATGATTATTAATGTATAAAGAGATCAGCCATTAATATTCACGCTGCAAATGAAGAGAATAGAACAACACAACAGAAAGATAAATATAGACAAGAGGTTGATAACGAAGTTCACCAATCGTTGGCTACGTCTTTGGGCCCGCTTCCAAGTGGAGGATCTCTTTATTGCTCTTTAAAATACTCAAAGTTCTCTTAAAATTCTCTTTGTTGTTACATTACATGCTTCATGTCTTGTGTGAAAGACCTCCTTGGTCAAATTCATGCATGCACCATCAAAATCATCTCAACAACATGAGAAAAATGCCTCTCAAAACATGAGAAAAGGCCAAAATTTACAAACTGCTCCTTCAAAACCCTGCATCAAAAAGTTCTCTTACAAGCTTCAAAAAGAACGGTTCTTATAGTTTTCAAGGCTCATATGAGGAATCCCAACTTCCCTCAAGATATATCCTCTTTATGGGATCAAATCCCCTTTCAAATGGCCTAAAATCCTCAAAAAATCCATTTTATGGGCATAATATCAGGCAAAAATCACCTCTGTAATGTTTAAAAACCACTTTTAAACCAAAAATGGAGAGTAGCCCCCAAGACAGGGTGTGCGCCCCCTTTACCAAGTCACATGGGGCCACATGGCCAAGTGCCAGCGCTCCAAGTGCTATGTGCCAACCCCCTTAACTGTTAGCTCTTGGTTTTGGGGTGCCTTCCATGGGATCTGGGCTAATCTGCCCTTGGGTGTGCCCAGAATTAGCCCTTGTATGCGCTCCTATAATGAAACCACGTGCTGGGTCTTAGCCTTAGCCCCCTTGCACCCTCCTTTGGATATTTGACCCCAAAACTATAGGAAAGTGGGTTTTTTTTCATAAATTTGACTTTTGGCATGTTGGTAATTGAACTTTTCCAAAGACTTAGAGCTAGCCATGGGTCAGAGGTTCGAATCCCATGGAACCCCAAATACTTTTTACATGCCAACCATTAGTGAAGTGCCACGTGGATTCCCATGTCTGGGCCATGTGGCACTTATTCATTTGCCAGTTGACCATTGTCTTTTTCCATAGAAGAATTTGATTGTCGTGCGATAGTTTTCACATCCGGAGTCTGTTTTGAGGAAATGAAAATATGGCCGGAATCAGTGCAACGAGCCGGTCGCGATGGAATTGGTTTCATACAATTCTAAGAACTTTGATTTTTGAGCATTTTTTAAGCCTAGGGAGCCTCCTAGATCAGACATGGTGGACGGAGTAGAGAACTCTCTATCGCTTTGACAATGTCCAATTTTATGAGTTATGGGTGGTTGTTCCCCCCCAAAAATTCCTTTAATATTAGAAAATTCAGCTGGAATGGTGCCTTTAATATTGGAATCTTCAAGGCCACAAAATAATGAGTTGAAATCACTTTGTTTAGTCTTCAACATCCATGTCAAAGGCGATATTCATGGCAAGGTTGATACTTTCCATCTAATTTATGCTCTATTATTTTTTTTGTGGACACATAAGAGTATGAGACTTTCTCATTGTTTATTTTGTGCAAACAACACATAGGAACATCTCATTGAAGTTTGGAGGCTTTAACTAACATGAATTCTTAACAAATTTTGACAGCTGGGTGTAAAAGGTTAGGTTTTATGCTGACAATGGAACTATATGTCAAGGATTGTGTATGAATCATCATGTGTTGATATAAAAGAGTGCTTGTTTTTGAAGGGCTTCTGATCTTGAATACTATTGTCATTTGCAGTAATGAGTTGTTGATTGTTTTAACATGTTATTTATTTTACAAATGTTGATGTGACATAGAGTTGACACTTTTGGAAATAGAAACATCTATGAGTGTTGAAAAGGTGAATTGAAAGACAATTGAGGACCACTAAATTTAGTTAAAATAAAAATACAAGAAAGAAGGAAGGAGTTGTAATTCATATTGAGAAGGAGAAGGAACAAGTTGTTTCTTAAGAAAGAAAGTAGGAAGCAGCTTGGATAGGGAAGGGTTAAATTTCTAAAAATTATTTACTTGATACGTTATTTTGTTCAATTTTCATTTTTATAACAGAGCATTACATATTTTGCAAATTGTAAGAGAAATCAAGAAAATAAATAGAATAACTAGATATAATGCTAGAGGAGAATATGGGTAAAATTGAAGAGTCTCAAAAGAAAGAATCTCTTGAAAAAAAATGATAGGAGAAAGAGAATTATCATGAACTGGAGGCTCCAGAATTTAGTAAGAGCAAGCTAAAAGGCATAAAAGAACAAGAATAAGAAGAACATTCAAAACAAATGACTCTTTTAGGGAAGGAAACTTCTCATCCAAAACTTTCTATATTGTTTTCTTCATGGTAATTGTTTTTTAGAAACTATTCCAATGCCATGGAATACAATATTCATTTTTCAATAACAACTGGTATCCAACTGATATCATCATATAGACACATTTAATATTGTTTTTAGTAATTCATAAAAGAACCACATTTATAGGAAATCATATCCCCCACCTAGTGTGTTGTCAGCTTCAATATTAATACACTTTCTTATTATGCTTTCTGGGAATTCATAGAAGAACCACATGCATGGACTCAATATTGTACTTAGATTTTTATTTTGTGTTGGTCAACATGTGTTATTTCATTCTATTTTCAAGTTTACCTTGGACATTTGGGGGGGGGGGGAATGAAATTAGGATTATTTGAGAATTTTAGGCTTGATATTTGAGATAGGGACTTTATCTATGGTAAGAACATTTAGGCAGAATTATTCTTGAGAGTTCAAGTATAATGTTTGGGTATGAGGTAAGAAACAATTATGGATAGTTGTGTTTTAATAAATGTCGATAGATTATGGATCACTCATAATTAGAGTAGGATTTAGATATCGTTAGGTCCATTATAAATATTTATTATTCCTTTATCAATGTAATATCCATAATCCATATTTCCAACCTTACTATCTTATTATATGACATGCAAAAATATAGGTAAAAGAAAGGAGTGAATAGAGGCAAAGCAATTGAAAAGAATTGCAAAGAATATAGAAAACACACCTTGCAATATCACTAATTTGAGATTGAGACCTTTATATAGGGAGATATCTATCATTCTAATCATGTTCCTACCACTAACATCTTGTGTGGCCTTGGAGCCTCTTTTGTGCACAAAACTACAAAATAGGCATTTGATTATCCATTATTGATGGAAGAAAATGAATGAGCGAACACACATGTTATAGATGTTCTCAAAATCATCTAACATTCATCAATTCTACTACATTTGATTTTTTGGGCGTTAGTTTACACAAAAACTGGCAATTGGTAGTTATTATATTTTATTCTTTCATATTCATCCTTTATGGATATGTATTGTAGATATTGTACAAGAAGTTTAAAGCATCCTATTGTTATATTGCAAAGTTCAAGTCATTGTAAATGACTTTATAAAATATTCATTGGTTAATAGAATATTCATATCAAAGTCATTGGGAGTGATTTGGAAACAAGCCCATCTATTAAAAAAAGAAAAAACCAATCCCAAATATACTCAATCTATAAGTACACCATTTTAAACCTTAAAACACATGTTCTCTTTTTGAATCACATTGATGGACCAAAAATAAAAATTAATTAAAAAGGGATCTGCACCTTCATCTTCAAAATATCCTAAACTTATAATTTTGACATCTATAGAAGGAATGTTCCATACATGCCTGTAATGCTTGTTTGCGGACTCTCATTTTTCATGATTGTGGTATATTCGTTTGAAGCAGTTTCAATATTTTTCCTTTGAAAAATAAGCTAATAAAGCTTGGTTGGAATTTGAAGTAGTTTCAATATTTTTCGTTTTAAAAAATAAGCTAATATAGCTTGGTTGGATGTTTAATTTGATTTATCTCTACTATAGCAAGGGGTTGCTATCCAATGGTGATATAACTAGGTCACATAATGATGCAGAACCCCTACCTTAGTAGGCTCTGCGTGACCTCCCGGTCTTGGATCTTTCTATTTACCTGAGTCGAAATGGCTCTTTAGTTCCCACTGGAACCTTCACACATATAACCACATGCCATTTTTAGAAGTTACGCCGATGCGAACAAACACTAGGCATGAACCTCCACTCCAGGTGACCAATCGATGTGACCATGGCCTTTCCTGAAAAGGTGTTTCGGGTTTCACGACTTCACGATTCGTATTATTGATTTCCCTGACTCCTTCCAATCCCAAAATCCCGAAAAGGGTTGATGGTTCCATGAGATCCTCCCTTATGATTAGACCATGTGACCTTAGTCATGTCCTCCGGTCCACCTCTAAACACGTCGAGATTTCACAACTTGTGAGTTCGTGATGCGACTCCTGCCCCTTAGCCCGAAGTCCGAAATCATGACTTCTTCTCCTTAGATCGACGACCCTGACATTCCCATGATCTGACGGATCAGATTGTATTAGAATTTTGCATATCCGGATTTCACGACTCTTGAATCCGAGCCACAACTTTCTCCACACTATGACTCTCAAAATGCTGAAATGTCGAAATCCGAAATCACAAGATCAATGAATCCTATTGATCCAGATCTAACGATGAATATTCCTCCTGAAATTATGAGTGTTGACAGGAACTCAACCTTAACTCCTCCGCTAATCTAATGGATCCAATGGTCCACAATGAATCGGTGGTTCTCCTTCTGATAATTTCAACCATCCATTCAAGTCCTCAATGCTCCTGGCCAAATGACTTGGCGTCTCCTTTTGAGCTCAATTTCTACGAGGTAACTCCAGCCTCATCTTCCCTTAGAAATATTTGAAGTCTCTATCCCTCTTGAGCTTAGTTCTTGCTGCAAACTTAAGGATTCTATGGAATCCTACCCGCACTCCTTACGGCTTCATGATAATCGATGATTATCTTAACTTCCTAGTTCTATGCACTCCTTGCAACAGTAACTCTTCAACCACTCACTGGGTTGGAAAATTATAAGACTTCAACCCGCTTGCGCACACCTTGCATGGCTATGTGCTATACTCACACTTCTACTGGTATGAGAACAATGATATCTCTCCTGATCTTTTCTGAGGTGAAACTTAAAATCTTGTCAACACACTCCTTGCGGACCTTTGTTGCACTCCTTGTAGGAATTCTCAGGATGAGAAACAATTGAAACTCACACTCTCCCTTCTGTAGAATTCATACATACAACATGAAATCATATACATACACACAACATTGAAACAAATGCATAATAGAGAATATAATTAAACTGTAAACATACCATTCAATAGATGCAAACAATATTCATCACAACACCATGAGATTGAGTCAAAGAATTCTTATATTAAATCAAGTTCTCTTGTACATGGGTTCAATAGAAACAACTATATGCTTATACAATCTTCTACAATCTTTGTTCTTCTCTATTCTCTCTTACTCTACAACTCTTCTCCTATAATGAGAATAATGAATCCATTACAATACATACGAGGGAGATTTCTAGAGTTTTCCCTCCTATAACTCTAACCTATCTAATCGAATTAAAGCCTATATCTACTTTACATTTATTACATTAATTTCCTCCAATAAACAAATGAGAGCAACTTCTCAAGATCTGCGTTATAATCTATAAACCATAAAAGCAAAAATATATTTTCCAGATATTACATTAATTCTTCATCTTTTCAAATTCAAAACATTCTCAAAATGTGCGCTGGTGCGCATCCAGCTGTCCTATGCCTTTGTGCTTTCTTTACTGGCTTGCGTACGATGCTCCTGCATCATACTCCTCTAGTTGAAAAATTCATGGACTCCTGCTCATGAACTCCTGCATCGTCTGTCTATGTTTCTAGATCTCCGCTTCGCTTTCCCAACTAGCATCTTCAATTGTGTGTCCTTTCCATTTTACCAAGTATTCAAAATACATATTTCTCTAGGTCTTCTTTCTAACTATCTGATCAATGATATTTTCCATCTGCGACTTTTCAATTGCAGGCATCTGTTTGACCCACTAGAATCCCTGTTGATTCTCTTCCCCATCTTCTTCATCTGTTTTGTAAGGATACATATCAGCTACGTTGAATATGGGTGATATTCCCACATCATCTGGCAATTCTATCTCATAATCATTTGCCTCAAATTTCCTTATGATTTTACACGGCCCTATCTTCTTCAGTTTTAGCTTATTATACGTTCCCCTTGGGAATATTTCCTTTATTAGATGCGCTAAGAATATTTCCTTTGTTCGAAAACAAAGGTATTCTAATAGGGGATGAACACCTTCAGTAACCACTCACATAACCAGATCAAAGATCAACACACTGATGTTTTCACGTGGTAAAACCCCTACGGGGAAACATCCATGGCCCCAACCAATGCATCCACTTGGAGTAGTTTATTAATGCAAAAGAAAAAGATTACAGAGATATTTTACAATAGAGTTTCTCAAATTCATCGACAAATGGCCCTCCATGCTCTTTAAATAAAGATCATGGACCAATCGGGTGTTAAGCCACGGATAAATGGCTGTTAAGATCGAGGAGAGTATGAAAATTAAGATCACTCTATGTCGGGAACATATCGTGACCGTCAGATTTCTTAAATACAAATGCATACTAAATAAACACACTAAGAAACACACTTTTACCTAACAACATATTAGACCAAGTAGATCTTAACTAACTCCTAAGTGTCTAAATATCTTAACATCCCCCCTTAAGAAAAACTTGGGATAGGATTGGAGGATTTACAATGTTGACACAATAGGAGAAGGAAGGAGGAATTAGAGCCTATCCCCCCTTAATGAAATCTTCCTGAACTCCTAACATAGAGTGAATTTTGGAAAACTTTGCTTCTGTAAGAGATTTTGTGAAAATGTCTGCAACTTGATATTATGTAGGGAAAAAGAGCACTTCAATAACTTGATCATGAATGAGCTTTATGATGAAGTGCATGTTTAGCTATATGTGCTTGCTGTGATGATATTGAAATGGGTCTTTGGAGAGCTTGATGACCCTTTTATTGTCACACCAAAGGTTGGTCGGATGCTACTTCTCAAATCTAAACTTTGAAAGGATCTGTCGAATCCACAAGGCTTCCTGACTTGCATTTACCACTGCTCGGTACTCTGCTTCTGCTGAAGAAAGTGAAGTTGTTAAGCCCTAATATTGGCTCATTACCCCTTAATTGGGGCATATTATATTAGTAATGTTATTTTATTTATGTCATCTTAAGGCCATTAGTTGTAATTATACCTCCTAGTCTCCTATATATACCAAGGAGACATTTTCATTTTGAATCATCTTGTACTTGAACATTTAAGTGGGGTAAAAGGAGGTTGCCCCCTCGAAGAGGCTTATTATCTGAAATCATCTCTCTTTTAAGGCATTCAATACTTTTTCTGAGGATTTTCTATGCTATATTGATATTTGGTTCTTAACATATCGCATTAGAGCTCAAGGTCTTGGGGTTTCGCTGCTACATATGAGGCACCTTGGAATTTTCTATATAACTTTTTTTCTACAACGTTTCAGAAGGAATGAATTGGAGTATATTTAGTAGACGGATCAAGGTATGTTGGGTTCAAAATTCATCTCTTGAGGCCTTATAATTTTGGAGATACAACCTGTACAAGATAGGGTTCTGGAATCATCCAGAACTGAGCCATTGCGGAATTTTCGCTATAAAAAATTTTCTGTAAATTTTCAGACCCTAAAATCTAGAGGATATTTAGAAAAATTAGTAAGGTATATTTGATAAAAAGTGAAGCTTTTAGGTCATCTTAAATTTGTAGATACACCCTGTGTAAGATAGGGTATCTGACTAGTCCTATTGACTAGTCTCAAGAAGGTGTTTCAGGTAAAACAATCATAAATTCTTCCTAGAGTATCCAAATTGTGTGGGACTAGTTTTATTGGATCTTGGACAATCTGTAGTATTTCTGGTGCGAGTTTCAGAATTTTATATCAATTATTTTGTCTGGGGCATGCTATACAAGTGAGATCTCTTGGAAAGGCCAAAAATGGGCAAGTTGTGGGGAAGTTACCGTAAATTCCACTTGGCACATCCAATTTTGATCAGACCTATGGCATTGTAGAGAAGAAATATTAGAGAACTACATAAAATAAAGTTGCATACCCAGAAGGGCTGAAACTTGGGAGATACAACGAAAGAAATATTGTCTAGCAGAACTACCTCAAAATCAAGGTTCAAAAGTGATGCTTGGCCAACATGCCACCAAAAAAGGGAACTTCTACACCAAATAAGCCTCCAGAAAATCCTACTTGGACTCTTGATGAAGGTGAAGAAATGTGTAGGGACATAAATGAACTACAAAATAAGATGGATTCAATGAAAGCTAAGTTGGATACTAAGATGGATTCAATGGAAGCTAAGTTGGATACTAAGTTGGATGGTTTAAAAGGGGAGATCATGGAAGTATTGAAAAATTTCGTAACAG